>JBAJNP010004337.1:0-14374 GCA_036877545.1 Yasuhikotakia modesta | reverse complement strand
TATAGAAATAAAAAATAACAACATCAGAGAACATAGAGTCCAGAGGAATTAACAGTTTGAGATTTGGTGACTGATGGTGTTGATGTCATTTACAGTGTGTGTTTATGGATTACTAGTTCCCAACCTGTTCTGCTTCCGCTTCAGGATTTAGGCTTTACTTTGAACATTAAGTGATACTGAGCCAATAACTTTATAGGCTAAACAATTTGCAAAACGAATTCAAACAAACTCAATTCACTGTATGATGAGCAGCAACTGTTAACTAAGAGCCGATAAATATGAATTCCTGCCTGTCATTTTCTTTGCCCATGCAGTTTTGTTTCTGGTGTTTGAGGATGATGTCATCTGACACATTTATGTTGATTGGATATTTAAAACAATAAATGCACTGTTATATAGTTAGTTATTTACCTGCGTCACAGTATTTATTCTTCAGAGAGAAAAGAGAGAGTGTTGATTTAGTTTTTCTTTACACAGTGAGAGGTAAACAGAGAACAGCAGTTTGCTCATTTGACATCAGGGTTCTGCAGTCATGCATGAAAACAGCATTAAAGACACAGAGATGGGTTAACACACACCACTGTGATGATGATGGCCAGCCGCAGACTCAATGAACAAACTGCCTCATCATTCTGACTGTTTAACTGTGTCACCCAATCTTATCTCTTCCTCAACAAAGTCTTATTTCATCTGATTAAAATGCAGCAACTCTCAGGCTTTGCTCTCAGGGTCACACAAGCACAGCTGCTCATGAATAAAGAGAAAATTAAAGATGCGTGAACTTATTAATTACAAGTTTGAAATCCTTTTCTGCTTTACAAGGTTACTGTTTGTTTGTGTTTTTCCACTCGGACAGACCTGTCAGCACCAAGATGTGTTTGCCCTCCAGGTGGTTGGACACACACACACACACACACACACACACACACACACACACCTGTTTCCTCCGCAAGAGATGTTTAACTTGAGCACTTACACTTGGAAATGTTGAAGTTTCATCAGCTCTCAAACTTTAGTAGGATGAACTTAGCAAACAGGCATTTGACAATATCGACAAATTTACACACACTGACACAGAAACACACACATACAGACATAATGACTTTTATATTCTATCCCATAACACACAAACCTTCCTGCACTACGTTTAATTCATTCATGAGGATTGCTGCCTGGTCACGTAAATTTCTGTTCATTAAAAATACCAAACGAGGGTTAGGGCAATACAATGTACAGTTCGTACAGTACAGAAACCCGTCTGAGAGCTTGTGAAATGTCAGCTACTTAAACGCAGAGACAGACACAAAGTTAAAGGTTATAAGATGCATCAGTGAGACACCTGAGCGCCACCCAGCGACAGGTCTGAACAGCAGCTTGTCTGTTTGACAGAGGACTGTTTGCTTTTTGTGTTTGGTGATGCTTGTTTGCCAGAAACAACGGAATAGTTGTGTTGCAGTTCATTTTTTATTATTTACGTACGTAATGTTCCCCAGAGACGGTAATAATCACCAGGATATCACAGAGCTAAAAATGAAATACAAATGGACTGCAAGTTTGTTTCATGTCTGACGCCTGACTTCCAGACTGTCTCACCTGCAACTCCCGTCACAGACCAGCACAGGTGTCGTTGCTGAAGAGATCAACAAAGAGTTGATCCCCTTCACTGTCACACACGTCTGTAAAGGAAACATAACGTATTACCTGTAAATGTCAAGAGTGATGATGATGATGATGATGATATCGTCTGTGGTGCTGGGATGTCCAATGAGTTACACTAAGCATGATGACACGTGTTATTTCCTGTTGGTCAAGCATAAAGAATCTGATCTCTGATCAGTCATTTTAAACACATTCCTCTCTTCCAAAGGTAATCTTCAGCTTTTCAATAGCAAAACCTTTAAGGGCTGCTCAACAAACTACTTTATTGTAAATATCTGGACGTTAGCGTGGAAGAAAGAAGTCCTTCGCAACACTCCGCCCTTGTCCACGCTTGCTGACGTCAGGCACGTAGGGCACCTAAGGGGCACGAGGTGCAAGTACACAAGAGCACGTGTGTGTAGCTTATTCCTATAGTGTTTATGGGGCATTTGCCAATGGATACGTATACGTTTGTATGTACGCGGTACCTAATGCGCTTAGTGTTACTTACCTACTCCATAATATGAGCAGCCCGACTCCGTTTCATTACAGAACCCCGATGAGTTAGCAGCACATCTCCTTCACCAAACTGCACCCATCGGTTATCGGAGTCCTGCTGCATCGAGGCCACTAAACGCAGAATCAGAGAATAAGCCATTGAAGAAGTGCGCTGGTTTCACCTGGACCCGGATCAGACACTGGTTTCTGGTTCGTTGTAAGAAAGCTGGATTCATTTGACTGTGAATTTAACGGGCTGCTGCAGATGATAAAATGTATAGCTAATAATCATCTGCAATTGACCTCCATTCACTGTCTGTGCCTCAGGAAGACTGAGTGCACATTCCAGGTTCCCTGTTTAATGTTTTGCTTAAATAATGTTAAATTCACTTTTGCTAGTTTTTCTCGTTATATAAAGATGGAAAAAAATGGAAGTATTGATGTCAACAGCACTGGTTAGTGCTGATCATGCCTGAATAAAGCTGCCACACAAAATGTCAAATGAATCACAACCCACTGAGATTTGCTTGAGTTACAGTGTTAATGATAAGGCATACAGTGATGTATACTGAACCACGGTCTTTCTTTCTCTCTGTAATAAACACAACCGCTGCCTCTTGCTGTAATGTGCCAGATATAAAAAGTTCTTTTTAATAACATCCACATCTCATACATCAGAAAGTAAATATTTGTTCTTCAAATGTTCTGTCAGTGCATCATTGCTGTGTATTACTAATGAAACATATTAATGTATTTGACAGTGCAATAATAAACAAGTTTTAAACAAGTAAATGTTACAAAAACAAACAAACAAAAACAGCTAAATTCAGCACCACAATAATAATGGTCAGAACTTATAATTTTCACAGTAAATATGACTAGTTTAAAAGTCCTATTACAGCACCAAACCGACCATTCAAATAAAATCAAGACAATGAACAATGTCTTTCTCTCTCTTGATAATCACGAGGGGGGGGGTTGTGTGCTATTGCTTGATCCTTTTGCTGCACTGTGTCCTTTGGGTTTGGGAATTCTGGTCGGTCCAGGACGTCTGAATGAATCCAGAGGCACCTGTCAGAACAGAAATCAACCCGTTTCAGTCTAGATTTACAGGAACAGGAGACAATACAAAACATGCATATGATCATTTAAATGAGCGGTAGTTCATATAGAGTATAATGAGGTGTGAGTGACCCCAAGAGGGCGCTGTCACATAAAAGTTGTGTCTGATTTACACGAAAACCATCATACAGCAGCCATCAGACACACAAGCGTTAACGTTAATATAAATGCAATGTTCATTTAAACGCATACTATTATTTGCATCATTGCTGACTTGTGTGTGGCCCCCGTGAATTAAGAAATGTAGTTGGATGTCAGTTACTTTGTCTTGATGTTTTCCTTAAACCAATTGCTTCTGGCCCTTGAACATTAGCACAAATGCTTGCATTACTCTGCCAGAGTATTCGCTACAGGAATAAAGTTTTCACTTTGGCTGTTTTTTTTTTTCATTTCAAACATCTATTATCAAGATTCCTGTAATGCAATTCCTGTTGTTTAACCAGGTAACCAGACCAGTAATAAACCTAAATATATTTGAATTAAGGCAGAAATAAAAATTTGCAAACAAATTTTATAGGTTTTAATGTTGTCCCTCTTAAGAGGCAACCCTCAGGAAGAGTAGAAGTGTTCAGATGTTGTGAGCCACAGTTTTCCATGACATCACTGCAGAAGACTCTGCATGTGCGTGTGCTTGTGTGTGTGTGCGTGCACATAATGATGGTAACTAAAACATCCAATCCAACATCCAAACAGTTGTCAAATGTTTTTGGTCAAAATCCTGAACTCTAGAAACAAAGAAAAATGTGCAAAATGGAAAGTAATGTAAAAATAGTAGCAGTATGTGGAAATGAAAAAGAAAGAGTGAAGTGAAAAAACAACAGACATCATTCTATGTTTTCTGCCTAACATCATGCACATTAATATCTCCATAAACAGACAGAAGCACATTTGCTCTGGTTTGCCACAGCTACTAGGTCTGGGGAAGCAGTAGATCACTGGACAGTTGATGAGAACACAGGAAGGTGGAATGCAGTAATGACCTGCAGTTCAGGTCAGTCACAGATATTACTTACGGTGATTTGTGAGGGCTGTGAGATTGGACTGGATGTGGATTTAATCACAATGCTGCTTGTAATTTTATTGTTGCCTTTGACTGAAGTGCCATTGGTTAACATGGGGATTTTCTGCTCTGGCCCGAGTGAGTAATAAGGACTGATGGTTTTGGCCGTGGTGTTCACAGGTTGAATGTATGGGTTCCCTAAATGAATATGAATTTTGTTGTCATCTGTGGTAATGATGTTTGGACCCGAGCTTGTGGACCTCTGCAGTTGCCAGCTGCTCTGTCTTTCTGGACTCACACGGAACAGAGTGTGACCTCCCACCAGTTCTACTGGCTGTATGGACTGCGACTGGTCAGGGGATTCAGTGGTAACAGACACTATTTGAATGGGTGACAGGGCTCGATCTGGGCTCACTGAACCACAGGAATCAGCCATTGTGAGGGGTGATGTGGAGCAATCAGGTGTGCTGGGGCTACAGGCCTTGTTTGAAGAGATGGAAGAATTCTGTACAATGGTGATCCTTTGTTTGGGAGGAGCACCACTCGTGGGTATGACTGCAGTGCTGGTATAGGACTGACAGTTCTCTGTGGTGGGACTGGTTATCTCAAGAGTGGCCGTGTTGTGCCCATGGTCTGGGGTCACTTTGATATGGAGTGGTTGACCAGGATTGTGTGTGAGGACCACGTCCCCCTGCTGGACATGATTATCATTTTGTTTTGGTTGCACCTTGCCATTTATTGGATAATGGTTCTCTCTACCTTTTAGATAAGGACCTCGAACTCTTACATTGTTGTTAAGATTGTTGACATTTTTTATGAGTGATGGAGTACATTTTGTGAAGTTTATCTCATTGTAATTGGCTTCAACCTCTGGATCACTTTCAACATACAACTTGCCATTAACCAAAGCATGCTCCAGCGGTGGAAGGTACTTGTAGTTTGGGGACAGACTGTCCATTGAGTCAGTCTGCACCTCTTTTGAAGAGACCTGGAGATCTGACAAACGTCTTCCATTCATGCCTGGCCTCAGACTTTTACTGAACCGACGATATCTATCCAGCTCTCGTGTAAGAGTCTCCATCTCTCTGGCCAGCTCTTTGTTCCGCACCTCTTGCTGGGTAAGTTTTCTCTGTAGGGTAGCATGGTCTGTTTTCAAGTGGCAGATGGACTCCTCTGTGCTCATATACTCATGGATCTTCTCCTTCAGGGCTTCCACCTCTCTAGTCAGATGACTGGATTTGGCCTCTTCCTCTTTCAGACGTTTATACAGGATGTGCTCTTGACAGAATTCCTCTTTCTCAGCCAGTTGATACTTGGAAAGTTCTTTCCTAGACATCTCTAGTTCCTCCATTAAAGCTTTTGCCCGTTCCTGTTCATTGGAATACCTCTTTTCTAGGGATTCAAACTCATCCTCTGTCTTTAAAAGATCTCCCCTTACTACTTTCATGTCCTTTAGCTTCCCCCGGAGGTGTTCTACTTCCTGGGCCAAATCTTTGACTTTATTGTCTTCCTGTTGGTAGCAATAAGGAACTGGAGCCTTCATGTTCCCCTCCATGGATTTGTATCTCAAGAATTCCCTCTCCACTGCTTCCAGTGACTGTAGCCTCCTCTTCATCATGGCAACTTTGGACTGCAGGTCACTGTTTTTCTCCTCCTCAGCTTTAAGCACAGATTTCAGTATGTCTCTTTCTCTTGTGGCAATATTCATTTTCTCTTCCAGTTCAGCCTTTGACCTCAGTGTCTTCTTACTCTCTTCAATTAACTTTTCAGTGACAGCACTGACCTTGTCTTGTTCCGCCTGCAGTTTGCCAGTGCTGTTTTGCACTTTATCCTCCATCAGCTTTAGATTTTCTGCCATAACTTTCCTCTCATCCACTAGCATGACTGTCAGTGTTTTCAGTTTGGTTAGATCCTCTTTCAGCGTCAGTTCTGTCTTCTCCAAATGGACCTCAGCTACTTCAAGCTCTTTGATTCTGACTCTCAACACATCCAGTTCATTGGCCATATGTTTAGTTATGGTACGCTCTTTTTCCAGGTTGCTCTTCAACAAACTACACTCCTGCCTACTCTTTCCAAAAGCATCCTCCAATTTCTCCAGCTCCATGATTCTGTGATTCAGTTTGTCCACCTCTGCTTTTAAGCTTTGGTTTTGACTTGACTGTTTCTCCAACTTCCTGTTCAGGTCCCTGCACATGTCCTCCATCTTAATGAGCTCCTCATCCTTCCCCTCCATTTCCAGCACTCGTTTTCTCAACTCTTCCACCTCCAACACCAGGCTGGAGTTGCCGCCTTCCCCATGGCTCATTTTGTCACGCAGCTCCTGAAGTTCCTCCTCTGCCCTGTGCAGGGTCTTGTTGGTTTCCTCCAGCTCATCCAGCTGTCGGCTGAGTGAGGAGAGCTTCTGGCGCAGATGTCTGTTTTGGGCATCTTCATTGTTCAGTTTGGCAGTCATGGCTTCCTGCTCCTGGTGGAAATGGCAGGCCTGGTTTCGTAACTCCTCCTCCAAACGGAGGACTTTGTTCTCCTCTTCTTGGAGCCGGGTCTGAACTGAACTCAATTTCTCTTGAGCCTGAGAGGCAGTGTTCTGGAGTTCCTGGACTTTTGTTGTCTGTTGCGTCAGCTGCTTTGTTACACGCTGTTGTTCGTCAACAACCAACAGGGCAAAAGACTTCAGCTTGGTCAGTTCGTCCTTCAGATTTGTGACATTCTGGATGTTCTCTGCTTCCCTTTTCTCTTGGTGAGCTTTCTCTTGATCAATGAGCCATTTCAATCTAAAAAAACAGATGGAAAATTAACAGATAAAATTAAAAATGTAAACATTCACAGATTTAAAAAACTTAGACATTTCAAAATTACAATCAGCATAAGTTGTCTATAGATTTTTGTGAAAAAAGTTTGGCATTTCTGTTAATTCTAGTATGCAGTCTTACACATAGTTAAATTTGTCTAAACTTTCAGCTGTACTGATGTTCCGCCGGGAGACTCAGCTCAGGCTTCAGGAGGATAAAATGAGGTATAAATGTGAGCAAAGCAGCACAAAGTGAAAGTGGGACAGCGTGTGTTCCAGAGGGGGAAAGTGTGACGGGGCGGCTGGCACATTTCTACTGCCAACCTGCATTACAGCAGCACATTAGAGAAGCAATGGAAAAGTCTCTCAAAAAAGGCTTGTGCTGCTGCACAAGGATGATGTCAGTGGGACAACACTCAGAAAACCACTACGAGAATTACATGATTCCATGTGCGTCACTTTTATGTGGCTTCAGCCAGTTAAAGCTAATGGAAAATCAGTTTCTTCTACATCATCTACGACACACAGAACCAAAAAACTAAATTCTGATCTATCAATAATTCAAGAAAATTCTTCCCTCACCTGTATAATACCAACTAGACTTTGTTTAAATCCTGATGGACTTGGACTTATTTCAAAGAGCCCAGATTTTTTATAGCCAGACAAATCTATCCCACAGAATATAAACATGCCACAGAATACAGAATTAATATGTACTTAGAAAAGCCTGTTAAAGTAGTTTAAAGTTAATAATAAATGAGGGTTTGTGAGATGACAATCTGAGCCAATAACTCCTTTAGTAACAATTGGTTTCTCCTGAAGATCTGACTGTGTCTTTAAATGCTAAAAGTGTTCATTACACAAAAATAAGCTAATCATTTACTCGCCCTCACATTATTCCAAACCTGTACAACCTTTTGCTTCTAAGGAACACTAAATATATTGAAGCATTTGAAACATTTGAAATAAAAAAAATAATGGCACCCATTGACTTTTACTGTACAGAGAAGAAAAAAGTCATAAGGTTGAGTAAATGATAAATTGTATTGTATTTTATTTTTAAGTAAACTATACCTTTAAGGGCTGCATGCTTTAAATCATTATGTGATATAAGATGAACTCATCAAATGTTTAAATTAAATTCTTAAACACTTACAAACCAAATGCTAAACACTTACAAACACCTGCAGACAGGAACCCTAAGCCTAACGTCACTGACAAAAATATCAGCGATAACGGCATACATCTGCAATCCAGCTGATAACGCTGTGTCTTTAAGAATGATGATGACTTAAGCTACAAGGTACATACAAGATCTTTCTGAATCAGATGAGAAACGTTCTAAACTTTTATGAACCCTGTTTTATGAGTTTAAGCCCTGAACTGAAACCAACTAAACTAACCAATGTGTACAGACATTAGACATCATCATTGTAATCATCACCATCATCATCATCATGATGCAGGAAACCATCAATCGTGTCATTTTCAGTATTCCCAGTATCCCTCATTTACAACATTTCTCAGTAAATCTCTTTACAATTTAAACAGCATTACACATAAATAGCTTCACGAATACACATTTAGGTTTTTCCTGTTACAGAGAAAGTTTTTTAACTCAAACCCCTAAAGTAGAGTCTCAGTGAGTCTCTTTAAAAACTCGCATTAGACTCGTCATTTAAATAATAACTTCAGTATCACAGAATAAATGTGTGTTTGTCGTACCTGTGTCATGTGTGCCAAGAGTCCAGTTTTTAGCTGCTCTGATCTGAACATTCCCAAACCGAAACTCAAAATGTGATGGTCTGAATATGCCTGAAAGAGCATGACATCATCAGCACGCCCTTACATGGAGCCTCATAGCTGCCATGAGCCTGTGTGCATGTGTGTGTGTGCGTTGCATAATTGAGAGATTTTACACAGGATGTTGTACAGAACTATTTCTTTGAGCGTGTTACAGCAGTTTAATGTGTGCGTTCCTTCTGTTTTTTTTACTTTAACCCAATAAGTCACCCAAAGGCAGGCAAATGTATTAACATTTGTAAACCACAGGCAAAATCTTTCTACATGTATGCGAGTTTCAGACACAAACATGTTTTCTGAGTTTTTGAGTCATTATTGTTTTATCTGTAACAAATCCAACAATGACTAAACCTTCTACTTTCTTTGATGGCCATTACATTCAATGAACTTTAACTTCAAAGAGCTTCATGTGCCCAGAGCACAATAACTTACATAAATGAACATCGACGACAGGAAAGTTCAATAACCTTTGGCTGAACACTAACTGTGTTTGGAGAAGTTTCAGAGTAACACAAACAAGCTGTCCAATCTCACCGAAATGCTTGTGCAAGACACTTGTTCACTAACAAAACAGATTCCTCAATATAGAAACACAATTAGTGTGTCTGTGTCCAAGCCAAAGAGTGCAACAATCATCTGCTGTGATGAGCAACAGAGAGATCCAGCAGCTTTTGTTTAGTTGTTTAGAGTGAGTGTCACGTCAAGAGAGGAATGAGATGTGGGTGAGAAAATCACCAGATAATCGCATGTCAATGGCTGCAGCTCTAAACGGTTACAAAATGGAGTGTTTGATAGACATTTATACAGCATTTGCATGTGTGTGTGTGTCTTTAAATGAACAGCCAGATGTTTATATGATTTTTTTCGCCTGCTGATTATCTGACAAGAATGACATCATAACCAAACCCATATGAACGCATGATCTCACCGTTCAGGAGTGTGTGTGTAAAATAACTGCTAGTTGTTTTAACAGAAACTGCAGTTACATGTTTTGGCAGTTTAAAATAAAACCAACAACTTTTTTATATTTGAGCTTTTACTTTTTACACAAATTCACATGGCACAAGCACAAGCACACACACACACTGCTGCAGTTTTGATTGGCTCTCAGCTGCATTATAGCTGACACACAAACACCTCAATAATTGTGTGCAAGTAATCTCACACACCTCACAAAGCATCGCAGGTACCCTAAACTCTTAATGACACAAAAGTGAGTAAATATGAAAGAATTTTTATTTTCCTTTAACCAGATCAGAGCACGCAGAAGAAGAGCAGAAAGCCAGGACAAAAATAAATAACAGACGCAAGCCATAAACTGATGAAATCTCTTCAAAGCTCTTAAAGTCATGAGTCAGAAACAGCCAGTTCTGCCCTTTTGCCTCAATTCGTCTTCTCGATGACTCTGAATTTGTTGCAACCCCCACGACCCTCACTGGAGACCCTAACACACCATCTGCAGATCGTCTGTTCAAGTTGGCCAAGAACTTAACAGGCAGATTCCTCTTTAATCCTCGCTGATTCCTTACAAGGCAATCACGACTTTCCAAAGAGGAAAGGTTTAGGGGGGCAGATGTGTTTCCCGAGAGCTCCTGTGGTTTAGAACATTCTATCACAGATATGTAATCACATCACCACCGACATGCCCGGAGCAAAGAGTGCAGCATTTCTTACAAACTCGAGATCAAGGCATTTGTTTGTTTTAATCTTGCATGACACCCTATAAAAATGCATCACCAGTGACCAAACCAAAGAGCTGCATCAATTCTTCAGTAGTAAAAAACACGTTTCCTTGGAGTCTAAGGTGCTCATTGGTTCCTTCAAAACAGCTGAATGACACAAACAAACATTAACTTCTATCTTATAGAATCTGCCTGACTAACAACTAGGTAAATGAATAATAAGCTTCAGCTGATATAATCAGCACATTCTGATATGATTCAACAAAACCCAAAACTACACTGACCAACAGTTTTTTAAATAACAGTTATGTTTGGCCATTGAAAATACAAAGGGTTGAAATGAGGTTGGCTCTTGTCACTGCAGCTGAAGTGTAATGGACACTGTGAGATGACACACACACATTTATCCAGCTGATGTACAGCCAAACTAACACACTGAAATGCAGCACAGCCTCGTCTTTTAACTCTCTTAACTTATGCGCTGATCTGAATCCTTTAGTACAGTATTAGACAACTCCGTCTATTTTTAGCATATAATAACAGTGTCTTTATACTCTTCAAGGCAGTATCTTTTGAGGTGAAGTCAGGCCATTAATACCAGATATGTTTTTCCAAATCCATCACAAATCAATTCTTAAATAGTCCAATGAGTATTTCTAATAGGTTAACATTCAAGATAGTAATATAATGAATGTGGAAACATTTGCCATCCAACTTCCTAGAAAACTGAAAGGTTTCTTAGAAACACAAACACTGATTTCACTTTGGCCAATAGTATTTGTATATTAAAAGAATTGCTAATCTGCACATCACTTCAGACCTGTTGCCTGTTTCCTTACACAACTACAAATTCACATCAATCTGGGTTGACAACCTATCTGTTGTTCAGTTCAGTTTTGAGGAAATGTGGGCAGGACTTGATGTTGCCTCTTAGAAATCGATTGGTTGGTGAAAATGTTTCCATTTGAAAGCAACTTGCAGTGAATTCAAGCTATACATCTTTATCAGTACTTGTGTTTCCTGGGGCCCACAACCTTTGCGCTGCTACCACAATTCTGTACCAGTTGAGCTACAGGAATGCCACAAACACACATACATGCACAGACTACCACAATGACATTATGTGTTCTGATAACATCACATCTGGAGATTTACTGCTATTCACTTATGAACTTGTTGCAGGAGTGACATGTGAAAATGTGTGTGCAGAAATGTGTTTTTGTGTGTTTTCTGTAAGAACACGTCTGATGTCGGGGCAATGGACAGACACATATAGACACACATCCAAAAAAACACATTTTTTAAAACTGTATAAATTAAATATGCTCTGAAACAAAGAACATACAGGGAATAAACCATTTTAATTAAACATGTTTTCTGAAGCCATCTTGTTAATAATTTTATTTATCATTAATTGGCCTTTGTTGAGAATAGAGTGCGTAATGTCTAGTAAAAGTCAGCATTGCTGCTTTTTAGTAGCATCAGCAACAAAGATTGTGCTGCTCATTTTCCTATACGTGTATGTAATCTCAACACACTCTTGGCAGCCTCAGGCAGGAAATGATGTCATCTTGCTACAATGCATCTACAACAACAGTTACGAGAATAGAGAACAAAACTGACCAAAGCTCATATGTCTATTGCAGAGTGTGTGTGGGGATGCCTCAGACGACTGCTACAGCACAGAGGAGTGAGTCATATCTACACCAAACATGTGAAGCGGTTCACGCATATACAGAAAGCTCCATCTTAGCCTAACATGATTGGTTGAGGTACTGATGTTATGATATATAGCTAATCTTTATAAAATACTTCAGATTCAGGTGTGGCACACATATTTTAACACACACACTTGCCTCTCTCTCTCTTGCTCCAGCAGGCTGGTGAATTCGTCGCTCTTCCTCATGAAGTCACTGTGGTTTCTCTTTTCACTCTCCAGTCTGTTGAGTGTCTGTCTGTGAGATTGCTCCACTATCAGCAGCTGCTCCAGCATCCGTCTGTATGTCTCATGCTGCTTCTCCACCAGCCTGTCCAGCTGACACACACACATACGCGGGCGCGCACACACACACACGGGCGCGCACACACACGGGCACGCACACACACGGGCACGCACACACACGGGCACGCACACACACGGGCACGCACACACACACAGACGGGCGCACAAACACAGACGGGCGCACAAACACAGACGGGCGCACAAACACACAGACGGGCACGCAGCCCAAGATCAGAAGTTTGATCAAAGTTTGTGTGACGGAGTGGTGTTGATGTGTGGATGTTTTGATGTTGTACCTCTGACATGGGTTTCTCATAGATGTCCTCCTCCCAGCTGCTGTTGTTACTCTGGACGGCGTCTCTCTGCAGAGCTCTCAGCACCTTCTGTGGGGTCACAAAGCCATATTTGGCCTCCAGGAGAGCCAGGTCAATTTTATCTGCTCTCAGAACAGTGATGACCTCATCTCTGGCCTGGAAGACACAAAAGCTTCAGCGTTGAACCAGAATGACACCTTTAAAACGAAGACATTACTTATCTGAAGCTTTGAATTAAATATGCAGTGGGTTTGTAGAGTGTTTTGTTTCAATTCGAAGAGAATACCAAGTTAAAAACCAAGAGCTGTAATACAGTTATCTCTTTATAAAAGAACGACAGTATAAATAGGTTAACACAAGAGACAATGTAATTCAGGTAATATGTTTTGCCAGATCAGATTTGTTTCCTTTCCCATCATTTTAATATTTTTAACAGGTGTTCAATCACTTTTAAGCTTAATTAGGATTAAGGGTAAACAAGGGTTCACTGGCAAACAAAATGTTCTTGATAGGTTGGTTTGGGTTAAAGAAGACAATCAAGCGTCAGCTCAAAAAATGAAAATCCCAACATGTCTTCTCTGATTACGTCACCTGCAGTTCTCCTTCCAGCATGCTAAGCAGGAAGAGGAGGTCGTCTCGCGAAAGGTCTCGACTCTTGTGAGCTGATGACACTGTGAATTTCTCCGTCTGCGGTCTGTATCGGCTGTCTGTGTGGTTTCTCTGAATGGTGTCCATGTGTCCTGGAGGTGGTCTTGATCCGCCGTGACATGCTTCCTCCTGCTCACATGCTTGCCGCCGTGGTTTTCCTCTCGCCTTCACCGTGTCCTCCAAACTGTTGCTACGGGAACGCATGATCATTTACCTGTGAGTGGTATACAGAGAGGTTTGTATGTTTGTGAGAGAGATAGAATGAGACGTGTGTGTGTGTGTGTGTTAGACTGATTAACACCGATTCATAAATGAGACAGTGAGATCATATGATGTCTGCTGGTGTAATTCATGTACAGAGAAAACAAAACACACAGAGTAATGCAAGACAAACCGTGCCTGGAGGCCAAATTAATATCTGTCACACACACAAACTGTTACTGAGCAACTCCCAAATATTCAATGTATTTCAAAACAATACATGATATGTGATATGTTCTCTTCTTTAACACACAAAGCCTAAGAATCCACATAAGAATCGCAATGAGTGACCATATAAGTCACATAATCTCTCACTCTAAAAATACTATGCATACAAAAAAAATGCCCACTTAATTTTACTGAGTAACTGCAGACAGATTTATTCTGTCAGTGACACACGTGTAAAAGGGGACTAGAGCAGTTAAGACTGAATTTACCATCACTCATGGACAGCTGCAGTTCATTTTCACCAGACTTTAAGTCAAACAAATCAAAACCTCCCTAATCATAATGTGCCATCAGCAGGACCCCTCCCCACACACACACACACACATAAGCACACACACACATGAGCACACACACACATGAGCACACACACACATGAGCACACACACACAT
>JBAJNP010004336.1:0-34080 GCA_036877545.1 Yasuhikotakia modesta | reverse complement strand
ACCTTTTTATTCAATTCTGTGCACAATTTTTTACCCTCAGACCTTCAGTGAATCAGTGAGGGAGGCTGTCTAACACATTTAAATGTCAGTCAGATTCACTTAAATAGTGTGAGCAACACGTTGTCCCTTTGTCACCCATTTTAACATGTTACAGCATTCCCACAGGCACCATGCATGCTGTGATATTACAGATGTAACACATCCAGCACAATGGAAACACGCCACACTCTGTTCTCACAGATTTGGTTTGTAAGCTGTTTACGATTGTCTTTTTCATTCACATCATGGTGAGCACGCATCCAAGCCGGCGAGACGCGTTTATACTCTGAGTTCTCTGTAGAACAACATAGACAAGGAACAGCTCTTATAATACACCCAATGATAAAACCAGGTCTACACTCAGGTAAACGTCACCATACCCCATAATTCTCAGAGGCCGGTAACAGCAGTTGGTTGGAAAGTTGGACAATTGGCACAGACTTTATATGACATTGTTAATTGCAACTCTGGAGTAATGAGCCTGTCTTGACATGGCAGTTGTATAGTGTATGTAAACAGCCAGACTCATAAAGTTTTGATAAATCACAGAACTGCATTCATTTTGTTTGCAATATCAGTCCATTGCCAGACTGTTATTTATTGCTTTATGTTTGCAGATAGAGTCTGGATCAGAGAGAATGGGTTGGCAAAGAAACCTATGGCTTTTGATATCCTATGTATCGGTGAGTTTAATATATACCTATATACTTTTATATACCTTTATACCTGTATGTGCCTATATGCATTTATGTACCTATATACCTTTATATACCTATATATATATCTTTACTGCATGTGCCTAATATATACCTTTATATAACTATATACATTTATGTACCCAATACAGTATATACCCTATATACCTATATATCTTTATATACCTATACTGCATACCTTTATATTGGTGAGTATAAGGACATAAAGTAATGCACTTTCTTTTAACACACATTTGTTCTGTAAAATGTGTAGAAAACAGATGGCGTTGTTTAGTCTTTAACTTTTAATTCTTTAAACATGTCCTTTGAGACACTATATGTCTTAGTTTAGTGTGAGCTGTAATTTGGTGATTTCTCACACGATAATAACACCCTCCCCTCTCCTCTCAAAACTATCCATTAGAAAAAAATCCATTACTGACTAATTGTTTCAGTTTAATAATTACAAGCAGAGGTGACCTGAAAAAAACAAAGAAATTCTTCAGCCATGAAACCACCTCCTCAGGGCTCTGTCAGCGTTGATGCAGTCAGAGCAGCTAGCGTACGATACCCTCTGCATGTAGCACATTAACATTAGTGCTGTACCAGCAGCACAACATACTGTAATAGCAAACAAGGCAATGCCACAGTTAATTTTGTGTGAGCATAATATGTCAGTTTAATTTTGACCTTGAAGCTGCTTTCACATGAATGCACATAAATCTGACATCCGTCGAATACTAATGAGCTTGCAGAACAACTCGTTGCATTTAAAAGTATAATGCGACGAGGCATTTCATTAAAATCCTGCATGGATCATGGCCACGCTACGCAAGAAACTGAGGGCAGGGGTGCAGCCACGCCTAAAGGTGAGGGTTGGCATTAATGGATTTAAAAGTATTGTATAAAGTTAATAAGATCTGGACAAATGCTTTTAAAAAATCTGTCAGTTTATTCCTCAGTCTTTATAAGCTCTAGAAATATGATATCATCCATATTTGACATTCAATTCCCGTTGAAGGACAAACGGTTTTCCAGACTGACTTGGGTGGTGGCCTGGTGGTCGTATGTATGACGTCATTTGCTTCCATGTTTGGAGTGACATCATATGTACGGCTGCTAAACTGCTACATGGGACATCAGACACCTCACAGATGTTTTGGGTGTTTCAGGTGGTTAAATTCATTATTATGGGCCAGGTAAGACAGACACACAGCACGGAGGAGCCCAACACAGAAGTTAATGACAGAAATGAGGTGGGCTTGATTAGATCTGTAATAGTTAAGCTCTTTGTAAAAGCGCTAAAACTCTTAGTGGTAAATGAATGCAGAATTCATTACTTCCCATTTGAATTAGAAGATGGCTCATACTGGCATTACAGCGCGTGGAGATGCGCTTTGAATTCTGATATGGATCCATTCTTTCTGAATAAAGCTTTTCTTCTTTAACTTTTCTTCTTTTTTACTTTACAAGAACTGCCTTGGGTTTGAAGAAGTGTTCTAAGCAGAATAAGAACAGCATTCATTCTCAGAACTTAGTAGGTGTGCATTTCAGGACAACTACTAAGGGGAAAAAAGGAGAAATGCTTTTGATTTTAGGCAAAACTACAATTTTTGTATTTGAAATATGAAGGATTTTGATGTAGGGAAAACTTGCAACCTAAAATTGCTAGCTTGGTAATAAGTTGAGAAAATAAACATTCTACATATCAGAGAACAAATATATATTATTAATCAAATTTAACAATGTAATTTTCTTTTTATTGCAGAATTCTTGAGTTTGAATCAAATTGTATTAATTTGTAGTTTAGCTACTCCCACTTCCTGTCATTCTGATTTGACTTCCTGTTGGACATGGCCAGTTCAGTTCAACCTCCGGTTCATGAATGCTGTTGCTGTGCTTACGTTCCTCTCCTGTTGCAGAGTGTAACAGTGACAGAAGCAACAGAGTTGAAAGCAGAACCTACAGCAGATTTCTCTCTTACTCCTGTCATGATAGCAGTGGAAGGAGTGCGACAGATCATGCCTCACAATCAGTATAAATGCCTGGAGCTTCTGAGCCAAGATGGACCCCACAATACAACAGGTAGAAGAAAGGAAGATGGCAGTTCATTTTCAATGAATGTTTGTTTGACTGACAGAAGAGTTTTTTTTTATAAATTTTGGATAATGATGGATGGTAAAATATATGGTGTTCAAAAGCAACTAAAGTTATTTGCACAGTGATAAGCATAAACACTTTGGTTCTGTGGTGCATTTAGCATTGATCTGTTTAGTTTAAACAGCCTCATTTGACATTGACAACCAGTGGTGATGGTTTGTGACATTGACTTAACCAATGGTGAGGGTTTGTGACATTGACTTAACCAATGATGAGGGTTTGTGACATTGACTCAACCAATGGTGAGAGTTTGGGGCGGGGCTACCTGTGTGTTGATTGGCCTGTGGTGAGTGTTTGAGAAACCACATTGTTTTGCAGTATTAAATTTGGTAATGCTAGTGCTGGGTACAGGAATGGTAACATTCACCTTTTAGCTTCATATCTTCATGCCTTCTTTAAAATGTCAAAGATAGTAATGAACTTTTATGAAGGAGTTTTTTATTGACAGAATATGTTGTTGAATCTTTTCATAATCTTATTGAATGTAATTTCTGAAGACAGAGTGAAGACACTGTGTATAGAGGCAGCTATTAGGGCCATCCTTGAAATATATTTACAGGATGTGCAAAACAGCAGTTATTTTATGGCGTTTTTGGCCATTTCAGGAGTTTTGCTGTTAAAACTGTTTCTTGTTTCACTGAGAGGAAGTTCTGAAAGTTACTGCATGTTTAAACTGCCCAATGAATTCTTTTATCACCAGTTCAAGGAAAATGTGATCTATCAAAATGTGTCCTCCTAAAAGTGTCTATTAAACTTTTATAGGTTCATTTTGCAACAGATTTTGGGATGGTTTACTCTGTTGGGACGAAACCCCAGCTGGAACTCATGTCTCTCAGAACTGTCCGGACTTCCCCAGCTTTGACCCCCTGGGTAAGACACGATCACATCTGGATCATCACTTTGGGAATCAAAGCACTTCGTATGCCACAAATCACAGTCGATTCTACAGTGGATGTGACATCTGTTATGTCTTTGGTCTGCCTTTTTTAAAAAGGAAGTTTAGAAGTTTTAACTGCACAGACAGCCGCAAGCATGAAGATAACTTGAATTTCTATAATGAAACTGAAGTGATAATATCACTTATTTCAGTGCCTACACAAGGTTCATATGAACTCCTCTTCTGGGCCTTAAAAACAATTTATTACCTGACAGGAAAATGTGAGCAGCGTTGCTCTGAAGAGTACAAAGATCTCGCTGCAGTACGAAGTAAATTATTTCATGTCGAATATGGATGAAATGGTTTTTCTGATAATAAATGGCGGAAAAAAGAAGTGGCCGTCATCACGTAGATACACGAATAGAACTGAAAATTGTTGAGGTGCTGAAATATATATATATATATATTTTCTGGTGTTTTGAAAGTGATAGATGGCTGTATGGGAAACAGCATCTGTCTTTGGTTTGATTTTAGAAACTAATGGCTGAAGTTAATTAACAGAACAATTAAGCTGAGGTAATAGCTGAGAAGCTGAGAAGTACTAGACTTTGTGTTTTCCTACAGAAAAAGTCACCAAATACTGTGATGAGTCTGGTAACTGGGTACACAGTTCGTCTGTCAATAAGACCTGGTCCCACTGTCTTACGTTCTCAAAGGACAAAATAAAGGTATAATTGCACGCTACAATTATTGACCCATGCAGCAATAACATAAATATGTAAGTAGATTAGTTACTCTTGGCTCTTATGATGGTGATACAATTACTTTTTATCAATATGTGGCACTGATATTGGTATGATGTTATCAGAGTGTTGTGTCAATTATAATCGGCTTAATTTTGTCTCTGTGTGTTGGTAAAATGCACTGAAGCTGACCTGAGAACAGTTGGTATGAGTCAATTTGACCACCATGATCTCCATGAAGATGAGCACAGATTTAATATAAAAACCAACATTCAGTTGATGCACACTTATCTTCAATGCTTGACCTGTAATTATGTACTAGTTTATAATACAGCCGATACGTCATTGACAGAATCTCTGACTGAGTGCTTTTCTCCATAGACGCTGCCCGTTCATGGCTTTTTAGAGACCGAGATGGATCCAACCGCTGAGAGTCGGGTCAGTCCTGTAGTGACTCAGAAAGCAGAGGAGAGAAAAAAGATCATCGATGGTCAATACAGATGCTTTGAGAAAATGAACAGAGACCTGCCGTATAACAAATCAGGTTTGGGGAGGCATTTCAAAGTGAATCACTTGAAACAGTCGTATTTGGGAGCGCAAAGAGTCAATGAATGCTGTAATTGTCTGCAATTTTTCTCTCCTGGTTTTCAGGTTTGTTTTGTAACCGCACTTGGGATGGTTGGTTGTGTTGGGACGACACTCCAGCAGGGAGGTACACGTCACAGAACTGTCCCAACTACTTTGTGGACTTTGACTCCACTGGTAAAATTTTCTCATTTGTTTGTTAGATGTTTATTTACATTTTTAGTTATTTTTTTAATGTGCGGAGTTCTGCATGCTTTTCAGAAAAGGTCACAAAGTATTGCGATGAGACCGGAAACTGGTTTAGACACCCGGAGACAAACAGAACCTGGTCCAATTACACCCTGTGCATTGCTCACACCAAGGACAAGCTGAAGGTAAGAGGTCGGGTCATCATTTCTGTGCCTCTCTTAAAAGGACATTTTAAGTATTATGAATCAGAATTAGATCAAACTAGATTTGAATTAACACACTCAGTATAAACACTATTCTGTCATCAAACTGCGATCTTTCTTTTCATAAACAAACCAAATAAGGTTAAAATGATACATACCGTCAGACAGTGGCACTGAAAATTATTCATAATTATTGCAGTGCTGTACAGCTACTGCTTTACAAAGTAACAAGGCTAGAAGAACGAGTGGAAGAACGAGTGAGAGAGTCCTAAACAAATGAAAGGAAAATGTCAGCTCAGGCAGGCTCAAATAAAATATGTGCAGTTTCAGTCAAACCACATAGATCTGACCAGGGTTCATTAAAGAGGCAAAACAAAATGAGACATGCACTTTTAAGGTAACTTTTAAGTCAGATTAAATGTCATCCTCTTTAAATAGAACTTACAAGAGTTATACAATTTTATTTAAAGACCATTTGAAATAAAACCTGGACAATGCCATCTTTTGGTCTTTTGGTGTGTAAGATTTGAAACTTTGATGTCAGGACATTCTTAAAAGTGGGCATAGTTTACTTTCAGCAGATAATCACATTTAACACATTTAGAAATGGATCAAAAAATGATAGGTCATCTTGCACTACACATTTTTGTCCAATCAGATGCTCTCTAGAAAGAGAGCTATTCATGTCATGTATTTATGACAAATGGCAAAACATAACTAAAGCTTATTGGCTGTTCAAAAAATGAGATGAGAAACAGCAAAAAATGCTGTTTTATGGGGTCTATAAAGAAAATAAACCTTAATATGATTTATTTCATTTCAGATGGCGTATATTCTGTATTACATGGCGATTGTGGGTCACGCTCTGTCCATAGTTTCTCTCCTCATCTCTCTGGCCATATTCTTCTATTTCAGGTACGTTTTTACTCTAGTTTGACTAGACATAAAAATATGACTTGAAGAAGCCTGGAATCTTAGCAGCAGTTGCTTTAAAGACCTCAAAAAACCTCGATGATGGGCCGTGTGGTTGTTTACTTGTTTTTGGCAGGTCTGTCTGTTTTCTGCGCTCAAGCTGTTTGTCTTTTCTGTCAATGGTGGAGCTGAAAATTGCTGTTCTGGAATCTTAGATTTATTTAATTGATGTTGTCCTCATTTAAGTTCTCAAAAAATAGACATTTATAAAGAGTATTTTGGTCGTGCTGATTATCACAGCAACCAATTAAATAAATCTTTAGCGGAGAGTGATCCCCTAGTGTTCCCCCTTAAGGAAACTGGAGACGTTTCGTTTATTGCAAAGTGAATATTATAATGAAGTGAATATTATAATGTGCTACAAATTATATCAGTTTATAGTATTTCTGCTTCATTTAGGTGAAAGGGAAGGGTTCATGTTGACGATTAGATAATGGTATGTGTCTTTTGAGTGACGGCATTAGCAAATACCATGAACAAATAAACTTTAATGATTCCCAACTGTCCGAACTTCCACTTGCTGGCAGAAAAGTCCAGATTATTTGGCTATGACATAAGAAATGTTTTCTCGTTTTGTTTTTTTGAGTACAGATTTTCAGTGTCTAACAGAGCTGTGCTGAGCCCAAAGCCAAACAACAAGTGGTAGTTGTCAGGTTTGGTGTGCCATTTTAAACTGATTTAGTTTTCTCCTCTGTTTCCCTGAGGTAAACTTCATTTCATGGGCAGTTAAACGCAGAGGCCAATAAGAGTCTTATATACTTTAGACAAGCCATAAGCTTTAGGCTAAGTGTTGTTTATCATGATTGTTGTGTACTGTGAGTAGACAGTCCTGCTGTCTCCATTTGAAGCATGCTGAGGTTTTTGCAACATTTGAAGCGCATTATTACCTGATAATTGAAAGATTAAGAGGAAACGAGTATGTTAGACTGCATCACAAGCGTATTATGATGAGGACTTTATTTTAACATTGCATTTAAACACCTGTTTTTTTTTTATATGAATAGAATATTCATACACCATAATCACTTTAGATAGATGCATGAATTGACTAATATTTTATTTAATCTGACATGCAAAGGTAGTTGTGGCATGTAATGTCAAATGAAATTCATATAAACAACCAGAAAAAATATTAGATAATAAAAATACTGGATAAAAGTTAGCAATTGAATGCGCTTTTATGATTCCTCAAGTAACACAAACTGTGTGCGGCAGGATCATTGTAGTATCTGGACGTTTGACATCGTTTTTACAGTCCGGTTGTGATTTTTACAGTCTGATCTCTTGAGATGAAAAAGTCTTCATGTTGTCTGATTGGGTGCAGATGTGGTGTTTGGTGAAGTATGTAAAGCTATACAGCTGCGCTGGGCTTTTATTTATGTCTCTCTAATAATGCCAGAAATTGTTGGTTAGAAATATGGGAAATCGCTTTGGAAAATGAGCTCAGCTTTTACTCCTATCGCTGTTGCTCCAGGAACAGATTTTGCACTCATTCTGGTCTCTGCTGCCAGTTGTAGGTTAAATCAGGTGAGATTGTGCGTGTAGCAAAACTTTCTTAATTGGATAATGCTGTGGGACATTAAAGAAATTTGAAGAAGAGGATATTTTCATCGGTCGTTGCAAAATATAAGTGAACTGAAATAACTTTCCGTGTGTTTGTTGAGGGAAAGCTGTTGCAAGTTTAAGCTATTTTCTCATTTTACTGAAGAAATGTTGGCTTGTCCTTTGTGTTTTTAATGATTTTGTTGTATGTTTGAAAATATTTTAAGATAAAGGAATTATTTGAACAAGCATACTGTGCACTCTGGAAGTCAAAACATCCTCCCCTGTCTAAAAGATAAAAGTTTAATAATACATGTCCACACTTAAGAACTGTTAACATAATAAACTGTGTGGCTTTTTATTTTAATTATTGCGCATTAAATATTGTGGCAGTCGCTATCTCTCTTGTTCTGGTGACCATGGTTTTGTTCAATATTTAATCACCTGATTTGTAAATTGTCTTATTTACATACGAGTTATGTAAGACATAAGTGTGTATTTTGAGCTCAGTACGCTGGATTTATGACAGGATTAATCAGTTTTCCCTGTTCAAGTTAACTTTTTATTACAGTGATCCAACGCACAACTAATGACAAAAACATTTCCCAGACTTGGAACTGGTTTGTTGTCATAAACCCATCTCGAAATTACCTGTCAAACCTAATTGCTTTGCAAAATTGCCTCTGTCATGAGTGATCTGTCATTAATATTTCTGTCCCTCATGTAGGAGTCTGAGCTGTCAGAGAATCACGCTTCACAAGAACTTATTCTTCTCCTACGTTCTCAACTCGGCCTTCACCATCGTCAACCTCATAACTGTGGTCAACAACCCCAAAGTTGTGCAGAGAAACCCGGTTTGTACAATATAGCAACATCCCCATTTTTTTGTTTTACTTTCTGTGAAAAAATGAGGGAAAAATAAGCGTTTTTTAGAATAATATCTTGTGTCTTGACGATGCTAAGAAAGACTTTTAAATTCATGAGAAAATTCATGAGGAAATTCATTTGTTATTTTTTATAAGGCTTGTGTAAGAGGTGGATTTCACACTTCAACACCTTTTTTTATTCACCTTGAAATGTTATTGTATTTAAACCTCATTGTATTTTTATCACACTGTATTTTTGCCTCGACTGTGATCACACAGGGTTTTGCTGTCTATGGAAGAATGCATGAATATGTCACACTGGAATGTGGCAGATGATCTAAGAGGTGTTTTTGTAGGATACGGATTGCTTTGTTAAAACCACTGAGGTTTGCGTACAGATGCACTTCAAGAAAAAATAATGATGTTGATTTAGAAGTTTTTAAGGCTGTGCACTGCAGCGGAGGGGGTACGCCGGCGTCTGATAACCATCACTGTTCATACTCGCATATTGCTTTATGTCTGAGAGATGCATTATCACGATCACCAGGCTCTTACACTCAAAAACCAGACTCATTCATTGCATCTGTCAAGGTAAAGAGGTGTACGAGCAGATAGCTAGCGTCCAATCTGATGCCTTCTCAAAACCATGTCTGTTTTGTGGGGGCGCAGCATTACGGATGCCTGGGTAAAATGTGAATTCTTTTGGGGGTGGTGCGTTCTCTCGGTTTAATTTATGATATGCTGTTCCTGCGGTCAGAACAAGTTTTTCTTCAAGTTCCAACTTCTGGCCAGTCAAACCCAAGCCGTCAGTACAGAATGCATTTCCAGTCAGGCTAGAGGTTACACAGGACTTAGCTACAATTGTAGCTAGGCTGAGACTCTGAGGTTTGTTTAGTCTCACAAGAATGCCGTTACACGTCTGAATGAAAGTGGAGGACCCTTCGATGTTAAAAGAAGGTTGCGTGTGGAGAACAATGCGTTTAATGCGCCGCCAGTTGCGTGGGCGCAGCAAGCAGAAGAGCATGAGGCTTTGGACATATGGTAGAGAGTTCATCAGGATGACTGATGGGTTGCTGGGCGGTGCGATTTAGGGCCCAGCGAACTGAGACTTGCCAGCATCTTCTAATTAAATCCACACACACGTTTCTGCAAAGGAAGCAGCTTTCACAGCTGAAGCTTTTCAGGGTAAGGGGTGATATCAGGGCCATGTTATACAACATAAATGGTTTTTCATGAGCAAACTTTAATGGTAGGGTTGGCAATCCAGACAGGCTAGCAACATGCAATGGCTCCACCAACACTCCAAATAGATAGTTTAACAAGCATATTGGACCAAATGCAATGACTGAATGAACATTTAATAGTTCTGTGACTACAACTTTATATAAAAATATATCTGGACCACTTAGTAATTGGTATTAAGAAAACTAAAAAGACTTTCCACTAGCATAACAAAAAAAAGTTTCTGAAAAGCATAACATACTGTACCTTTAATTTATGTTAAATTTGCTTGGATAAAACTACTAACACTGTATGATTGAGACTAAGTCGAGCTTCTGTGAGCAACAATGAGCATTAAAGAGAAACAACAGTGACTGTGGAAATCATAGAGAAGTTATAGTTTACTGATAAATTATTATTCAACAAGAATTTACCATGAACTGAGAAACAGGCTGTTCTGTTTCATTTGGCCAGTTTGTGGTTTGTGTAACAGTGTCTGTTTTATCTCCTCAGATCGGCTGCAAGGTGCTTCATTTCTTCCACATGTACATGCTGGGCTGTAACTATTTCTGGATGCTGTGTGAGGGGATATATCTGCACACTCTTATCGTGGTGGCCGTGTTTGCAGAAGAACAGCATCTGCACTGGTATTATCTTCTGGGCTGGGGTGAGTTCATCTTAAATGGCTCTCGGTTTGTCTTCAAGTGAAAGTGACATGTTTGTGTCAGATATGGTTTAACCGTACCTGAAATGTGACCTCTGCATTTAACACACACATACACATTCTCACACAACACACACACACACACACATTCTCTCTCTCTCTCTCTCTCTCTCTCTCTCTCACTCACACACACACATTCTCTCTCTCTCTCTCTCTCTCTCTCTCTCTCTCACACACACACTCTCTCACACACACACACACACCTGGAGCTATCACTGCAGCGCCCGGGGAGCAATCAAAGGTTGGGTGTCTTGCTCAAGGGCACTTCAGTTGCTACCTGCTGGTGCTGGAATCAAACCAGCAACCTACTAATTACAAGCCAGACTCAATAACCAGTAGACCACAACTGCCCCCAGTTTTCTTCATTTGTTTTGTGGCTCAGCACAGAGTGTATCATGACCCGTTAACACAGCAGCTGTCTCATCAATCTATGCTCCATTATTTATTGGATACATTTGCTTGTGGTCATGCCTGTAAAATCCATAAACAGAAAACTCTGTCAGCTGCACCAACACAAATCGGCTAATCTGAAGTTATGACACAATCTGTTGTCTTGTATTAATGACACCCAATAAGGTCACACTTAATGTTATGTTCACATTGAAACCTTTAATAAAATGGACGTTTGTTTGCAGACTGTGAACAGCTTGTGACACTATTGAGATTTCTTGTGCACAGTCTACATTTCGAATCTGCAATGTTAGCAAAAACCTGTTTCACAAATGAATCTTAAAGCGTCAGTGTGGGTCCATTTTCCAAATCTCTTGCGAAAGAACGATTTAAAAACAATTGTTGCTTCTTCCTCTTTTGCCAACGTCTGTGCTGGAGTGTTGATTCTTATTAGGCACATAAATCTGTAACATTTCAAAAACTAATGGAATATTTCCTCTGAATTACCCCAATAAGAGGTATGTTGGTAATGACACACAACGATTTCCTAAATCTGCAATGAATAACAACAACAAACAAGTGTTTGGAACAGATCTCTGCTAATGTTTGTGGTCATTTAGTGTCGTGGGAGACGTTAGAATAAAAACTACCTTTTACCCCAGGGGTCATTTAGGAGAGATGTACTGGACTGTTCATGCTGACAGCTTTATTATGATCGTTTGTTGAAGATCAGGCCCTAACTGTCTTGTTTTGTCAGTTCTGTGACCGAACGTGTCACAGGTAACGGGCTGAGCAGATAAGTGGACAAAACAGCTGTTAATAGTGGATTATTATTAAATATAGCATGATAACCTTGTGTCATATCCGTCATTTATACTCTGATGGAAAGACAGCATGTGTCTCTCTAAGCTAAACTGAAGATATTTCATGATGCTTTTAATGTGAAACTTTTCAGTATATCTACTAGCGTAAAATTGATTTTACATCAAGCCCCTAATGCGTCTAAAAAATGCATCTAGTTTATTTATCCAATAGATGCTGAGTTTGTAAAATAATGTGCCATGAAGTATTTCGACATTAAATGAATAAATCACATTCTGCATTGTGCGTTTCGCGTGATTCATGTTTCTTGCTGCGTTTGTAACCGGGACAGAACATAAAATATATACAGATGATACAGTGTGATTGAATAAAGTCTCGATTCCTGTTTAAACAGGTTTCCCTCTGGTTCCTGCATCCATCCACGCTGTAGCGAGGAAGAAATACTTCGATGACAAGTGAGTAATGCTGCCCTGCAGTAGATACCAGGCCAGCTTCAGTGGACCTGATATGGGACTTATTGTGTTTTTTCTCCAGCTGCTGGATGAGTGTGGAGACCCATTTGCTGTATGTGGTTCACGGCCCCATCATGGCGGCTTTGCTGGTGACACATTTAACATTTCTATAAACTTTACACCTCAAATATCTTTCAGAACTAGCTTTGCATGTTCTGCATGGGGCCTGTTTTTAAATTGCTCTTAAATCTTGCTTAACGTTGAGGAACATTTGATGTGAGCGCTTGTTCTGTTAAAAATGGATTATTGTGTGTAGTTCCTTCACAGTGAGTGAAGCTTTACTGCGATGACTGTGTGAAATTAAAAACCAGTTAGCTAAGAACCGTTTGAGCTAATTTCCGTGTTTGTTCATGCCTCAGGTCAACTTGTTCTTTCTGCTGAATATTGTGCGAGTTCTGGTGACAAAACTGAGAGATACGCATCGAGCCGAGTCCAACATGTATATGAAGGCCGTGAGGGCGACTCTCATTCTCGTGCCCTTGTTAGGGATTCAGTTTGTCATCTTCCCTTGGCGTCCAGAGAACCGGCTGGCAGGAGAGATTTATGACTATATCATGCATATATTAATGCATTACCAGGTAACCCCGAGTGATTTACTAATTTGGAAGCCCAGAGATATTGAATAATATCATGCTAACACCTCCATGTTTTCTGTTTTGCAAGGGGCTGCTGGTGGCAACCATATTTTGCTTTTTCAATGGAGAGGTAAGCTTGAGCAAACTGATTCAAACTTCTGTTATTAAATTGTCATATTGATTTTTTTTATTATGTGTTGTTTATTTGCTGTGGAAGAGACAGAAATGCTAATAGATAGATGACAGAATTAAACTTTTTAGATTATAGGAATATAAAGTTTAAAATTGTGGCCTAATAGAAATAATTCTAATGTGTGTCCATCAAATGCAAAAGTGTGTTTTTATTTTTCACACACTTACTTTAGCGTGTGGTCTCTTGGTTGTTTCTTTACCAGAAAAATGTGTAAAAATAACATTACAGTGTCCACACAGATTGTACAATTTTCCCCCAGCAATGCAAAGTAATGCCAATTCTTTTTCTCGAAAGAGAGCAATCTGAGTCAAATCACCTCCAAGTGAAAGATGTGACATTTGGGATAATGTGATGTTTGATCCAAACACCGGTGTGACGGTGTTCACACGTTCATTGACTTTCTGCATGAATTCCTGACCATGCTGTGTTAACAGAAACATTATCACATTGATTCAGACACAGTGCATGTCACTCTGTGATTTATCACAAAAAAAATCAATGATATGAGCGTTGACTTTTTTTAAGGATAGTTTGCACACAGCTGCAGGCAACATGATTGTGAGAGTCCCTGTGTATTAATACACACAAAAAGGACCAGGCTTTAAAAACAGACAGGCTTATTTTGTGAGGGGTGCATGAGAACAGTGTAATTCAGTGAAAGTACCAGCAGGCCTGTCAGAATTCATTTACCAGACTTGGAGAAACAGACTTGGGGCAGTTATGCATGACAAAACCAAGACAATGAGACACAGTTTCATTAGAACACTCAGTATGAGGCTCTTGGCTCAAACCTGACCAGAACGTATTAGAACGTGTTCCTTCAGTCTATGTGTAAGTTGTGTTTTAAACATGCTAAATTATTTCTGGGTCTGAAAATGGGTCAATTTGATCTGCATCTGTGGAATACTTGGATGTGTCCCAAATATTCCTGAAACCGGTGCAGATCCGGTATCAGGACAATAAAAGGTGCGCTGACACAGAATAATGCTGCCTTTGTGGTCATGTTTGTTTATGTCGGTGTCGTGTTTTGTTCTGAACTCAGATGTCCTGCCCCCTTGTGCCCCGTCTGCCCTAAATCCGTGATTGATCCAATATCTCTCTTTGTTATGTGTAAAAAATACACAGGCCGGAAAATTACATCAACACAATCAGTTTTTATATTAATAGACGTTTTGTGTAGCTGGGAAACAATTGTAATACAATTCACACAGTGGACACAGTGGTTTGAAACTCAATTGGTAGAGCATTGTGCTAGCAGCCCAAAGGTTGCAGGTTTGAATCCAAGGAAACACAAGCACTAATATACTGTATAGCTTGAAGGCACATTAAGTGACACACGCAAGCAGATATGTTGTGTAGTTTTGCTTTGTAAAGAGAGATATATTCAGATAATGTGATGCTAATTATTTCATGTTACTGTATGTTCATCACAGGTCCAGTCTGCACTGAAGAGACAGTGGATACAATACAAAACACAGTGGGGGCAGCGGAGACGCGAGCATTGCTCCATGCGTTCCACCTCTTACACCGCCACCTCCATCACAGAGGTGCCCGCGTTCATGTACCATCACGACTGCGAACACTTGAACGGTAAACAAACAGAAGACTCTGAGCTGGTGGCTCTCAAGACAGGCGAGACGTACGCCTGAAAGATCTGAGAAACGTGAAAATAAACCTGCGACAGCGCCGGGGGACTCCATCGCTGCGACGCAACTTAAGCGTGCGTTCACAGACTCGCTCATCTGACACATCTCTGAAGTGCTGACAGCAACAGAACGGCCAAAGTTTTCGGGTTGGCACCAACGATTCTGTCAGGAGATTATTCACGGCTTTGTTTATGTTCCGCAACTGCGAGTTGAAAAGAAAAACAAACAGTTACAGAACGCATTTCTTAAAATATTGTCATTTTTAAGCTGCTAGTTTCAGGGTCCTACATCCTCTCTGGTCTGACCGGCCCCAAACGATGAAGTTATTTTGAAGAAACCAAAGCATCAATTTGTGAGATGTTGGCTGTTTTTCGTAAGTTTTTGGGGAAGTGATATTCAAGAGGACATGCTGTGATGTCTGAATCGGTTTGAAGAAGGAACTCTGTGCCTGAATCTGTCCTGATCGTTCAAGTTCAATGTGGTGACAAAGATATGTCTGACGGCCATTTTGCATCTAACTATAGCTCTTATCTGTCTCACGAGGCTCTTGACTGCTTCGCTGTTTTCACAGCTGTAGGTTTTTTGCTTTGTCCTTGTTTCAGAAAGGGGCGTGCAGGAAAAAGAAGGAACAACGTGGATAATTTTAGCAGTGGATTCTTGAATCTCAGTGAGTACATTAAAAATGTGTCCTGAATTAAAACCACAACAGATCAGATTACCTTCAGTTTTCAACCAATATTCAATACTTTATGCCTTTATTTTGCCCCAAACAGTTTAAACAAGGAATTGACAACATATTAAGCACTTTAATTCAACAGTGTTTTAACATCAAAACAGTAAGTGTTAACTATTGTTATGCCTAGATGAATAATGTAACACGCTTGCTTAGGAAACACTCTCTGATGCTAAAGTACAACAGCCTGCATTTTATTCAGCAAATATTTAAAACGGTGAAGACTGTGAAGATAACAAACAGCCTGAAATGGCTTCTGGGGTGCATGACATAAGCAGCTGTCAAACAAGGTGATAACAGAACAAAATATTTAATATGTGAATCTCCATTGAAAATGTTCCTCAAATGAAGGGTCAAATTATGTGCATTGGTTATTATTGCTAATTAAAAACCTGATGTTTAAATATTTCATGGAAATATTAATTTATGGATTTGCAATACAGAGAGATGTTTTTTAAAAAACGTTGTTCAGAGTTTTTAATCATGTGAATTTGTTAAATATAATAGAAGGGTTAAAAATAAGGTGCGGTATAAATATTCAAACAAGCTTTCTGGAAACAAGTGTGTTTATTTTTGTGTAATGTTTAATTAACACTGTACTTTTATTTAAAATGAGACGCTGTATATACTGTGTTGTGTTTGCAGGGATTTGAGGTAAAGTTGTGAATGTTGAGGAAAAGATTCATTTCATTGTGAGTATATTATGTGAGAGACTGAGTTTGTCATGGTGTAAATATACCAGCAGTCAGTCATTCGGTCATTAAGCTTGTTTGAGCTTCAGTTGATTGTTGATGTTGTGTTAAGCTTCATGTGTTAATGTCTGTTGTGTTGGGATGCCAATGAAAGCTATTTGCTTTTGGAAAAAAAAAACAGCTCATTATTTTTTTTCCAACTGTGTCCATTTATATAAACATACTCAGAGATTTAATCTTTAAACCACATAAATTTGCACCATATTTTGTACAGAATTAAAATGGAAGCTTATAGCTAATAGTGTTGATGTGACCCAGAAAAAACTCTATATAATATTTAATATATATTTACTGTATAGATATATAATAGTATATATATAGATATATAATGGTATCATATAATGGTATCAATAACATATATAATGATATATAACAAATCACTCAAGGTTAACATCACAGCTAAAGTGACTTCAGAGACTCGGAGCTGGTTTGATCTTGCCTGAAGGTCTAAAACCACAGACAACAGTTAAGATATTTTTGGCATCTCCAGTGTCGCATCCTGTAATCTTCATCCTCTGCAGGTGCACGACTGACAAAAGCTCTTTGCTGCTATTGTGCCCATTTCAGACAGCTGTGGCCATAACAAACACACGGCCATGACAAACACTTCTAACATTAAACTGTTTTTATTAACAGACGCTCATCTGTGATATTTCTTCAGCAGGTGTAAAAATAGAGTTTAAAAGGTGGTAAATATATAAAGAACAGAGCGCACAACAAAATTAGATTCATTCTTGTGTGTCTGTAACGTTTGTTACCTAGAAAGTGTTTTTTAGGACAGTGTAACATTTTAGTTTTTTAACTTTGCTTTTGTTTAGTTAAGGATTGTCCCAAAATATCTTAATTGATCCATTTTGGCTAAATCGTCTGGCACAATTTAATGGAAAATGAATGTATGCAATTAATACGTTTCAACTGTTATTCAATCTGATTGGTCTGATATGTTTTTCTAACTGGTGATTTGAAGGATAAAGAACTAGATTTTTTTCTGCTTTTTATTTTTGATTGCAACACAAAGTGATTTTGATTGTGGTGTAAAGTTTTCATACATTGAGAGAGTTTGGGGGAGAGATTGGAGTTTGTAAGTTCACACTGTCAAAATGTCTCAGGTTCGATTCTGAAAATATTTTGCTTTGTAACTCATTTTTTGCTGTCAGTTTATTTTTCTTTTATTTCAGAGATGACAGTCTAAAGATATGGATGTTTCATTCAGCAATCAGATATATACTTATAAAAATGTTTCATTGTGTTTGTCTTTTATTTGGTCGCATCATTTATAAAGTGCTCAAAAAATTGAAGCTCTCATAGTTGAATTTGATTCTTGTTAAACTTTAAAATGAAGAACTTACAGGAAGATGTCATGTTATGTTTCACCTCCCTCACGCGAGAATCACAGAATCGTTTTATAGCTAAAGCTTCTATCAAAAGACATTCTTCTACAAATTAGAAAGAAATGTTACGTCTGAGTAAAAAACACAAGTAAAAAAAATCACTTTTGATTGAGATCTAAGCCTCATTTTCAAGTGAACGTTACATTGCGAACGTTACGAAATTTCATATGACCATCCTCATGCTGTCTCCAAGATGAAGATCAAAGCTCACAGTTTTGAGGGTCAGCTGTCTGGCAGAACAGATGTGGATTTTGTCTGCCACAGTCATCAGATCCACAAAAAATAAGGAACAGACATCTACCAGCATTGCCATAAAAAATCCATGCCACAGTTAATAAAGAGTTTGACTGGAACTTGTTGTAAAATTTCACTGCCACCGGAAATGTGTGTATGATGTTTAACATGACTACATATCATGAAACCTTAAACATAAATTAAACATTAAACACATCACAACATTTACATTTTAAATGCACCTTTTAGGTTTGTCAAAAATGAGATCCTAGGTCTGTTTTCCTTTAAAATAATTCATAGAGCTACACATTTTAATTCCAGACAAATATTGTAAAAACTATTTATTGAATTCTTCTGATCTGGCCATTGATTTAATGTAGAGCTACGTGTTTGTGCGCCTGAAAAAAACATGTTTCTGTCATCACAACATCTAACGCAACCTAAAACCTAAACTAACCTCCAACTAGCTATTACATAAAAAATGTTCTGCCTATCAAAGAGTCCTTCAGGAAATTCAAGTCAAGTTTTGACATAATGTGAAACGCTGTTAATTGAGAGAAACCCTGGCAACAATCACCATCACACTGGGGGTGGAGTCAAGAGGAGGGGCGTGAAAACAGATTGGGATGAACTGCACCTGAAGTTTAGTGTTGTGACTCATTAGCGTGACCATAAATCCATTAACGCCTCTCAGTGGGCCACAGCCCCTCCCACTGTCCTACTGTGCAGCCACGCCTCCAACAGCCCCGCCCCTTCATCGCACTTCATTTTATTTTCTAATGCTAGATATTAAACAACAATATAACAAACCATTTGCAAGAAGAAAAAAAACGTTTAATATTAATTATACGGAAAATGTGTGAATCCACAACGAAAAGTTTGTAATTATTATCCAGTCCTGTTATCAGAACTGGGAAATGGAGAAGCTGAGATATATCATACATACAAATAATTTAAAATCATAAAATTCTACGGCTGCAGAGCTCAAATCTTACAGAGCAGAATAATTATATTCATTGTTTTAGCCTCATAAAGCCTGTTTTTGTTATAAACTCGCAGGACGGTCATAATGTAAAAGTCTTAAAAACTATAAATGCATAATTAAATTTTAAATATGGATAAACGCACACAAAATTGTCTGTAAATCGGGATGAATTTCAGTTAAATACCCCCATAAAAGTAAGTGAGAGACCCACAGCAGCTATAAATGGGCAATTTAGACGACAAATTCTGGGCTGGAAACTATAAACTTCACTACATAAACTAAGCAAATGACACTTATTTTAAACGCGTGTGTGCATTGAATTTTCTACTTCAAACACCATACGAATTTTGCAGTCTTAGCACAAACTGAACGTTGTAACTTCCAAGTTTTTCCTGGAAAAATGCCTTCTTTAAAGTTTCGGCTGTTCAGATTATGTTACATAAACTCAAGGTCAACAAATGTTTTGCTTTTCTATCCATTGTATTATCCTCCTTTTCCCACAGATAGTTCAATTAAAGACGACAGCGAATCAATAAAACAACCTGGATGCACAATAAACACTTTCAACCTGCAATCTGTTTTAGACTAAAGGTCTCAATTCTACATTGCCTGCTCAGTATTCATGTAACTGAATATACAGTTATACAGTATTCAGTATAACATGTGCACTTGTATACTGTCAGTGTGTTTAGACATTTATCATTAGTTCCTGCATGGTCAACATAAACACATGTTCACGCAGTGTAAGCCTCAGAACTAATTATTAGACATATCAGACGTTTCTGCATGTTAAATATTTCCCTGATAAATACTTTCCCTGATAAATATTAAATCTTTTTGCCAAAATACCTTGAATACACTGACAGCAAATCCTTTAAATTTTAAAGCTTTTCCCAGGGTGTGATTTTAGGAAAACACTTCAGGCAGATGAACAGAAGCGGGAAAAATTAAACACCTCAAGAATGCAAAAATAATTGTCTCTGTCTAGCTTGTTATCCTGAAAAGCCCTTGCAACTACTCAAGAGGTTCTGCCAGGCCAAACTGCGTACAGTCTTCGGGGGCTCTGTGCTCGCATTTCCCCCCATGATCTTTCTTAATCTTAGATGGTTTGAGAGAGAATGACAGAGCGGAAGGAAGATTTCTTAGGGCTATAAATCCACACCTGAGAAGAATGTGTCTCCCGCTGCGAGTCTAATGACATCCAATAAGCCCTGGCATGAACTCCCAGGTTGTTCATATACACACAACTGATCTTACAATGAATAACTGAGGCTGTCAGCCTGAAATGTTTCAATGGGCAACGAATGGGATGAGTTACCAGAGCTTCTGTACTGAACGTATGACTAACATGATTATTATGACAATCCCACTGGGAATGGCTGAATAATTATATGCTATAAATAATTTCAGCTGTTGCAGCGTACTGTACAAGAGAACAGCATGAATGAAATGCATACAAGGCAAACCTGACGAACTGTGAAATGTTAACTGGGTAAAGACAATAAGTCATTAGAAAGGGGCTTAATGTTAAATAATACACTGATCTCTTAAGGGTGAGTTAGCATTAGATGAAGTCTTACGTCTTAAATCAACTGGAAAATCACAAATAATCTTTTTCACTTACTGGGAATTTTGGATCATTAAATAGTAACAGCTTGCTGACACTTTCTGCATCTTAATCTGGGATAGCAGAAAGTATTTTATTCAGTGAATATCACACTTCAGAACTAGTAAGATTCATGTGACACAGAGCCAGAAAAAAATCAAGATGCAAAAATTATGATGATGTCATGGACCAGGTTACTTTGTCCATGTCAATGGAAGATTTTTAATCTTTAATGCTAAATGTCCTACAAAGCACAACCGTTACCGACTGCAAATAACTGCAAACCAATTGAATTCTGGGTTTCACAGCAGAAATTCTCCACATTATTTCCAGCATCAGTGAGTGATAAATGACTCTGTGTGGTTAATATGAAGGTATGAATGAGAACGTAAGCTCACAAATGCTCTCAGGTAGTCCACACCCAACCCCGCTTTCCCGAGCCATTAAAAACGCATAAAACCGTCTCTCACTCACAGTGACTCACGGCCAGATCAATACATCCCCTACATCCTAAACAGGCCATTTAAACTGCAGCACAACGAGAGCAGATGCCAATTAATCAGAGCTAAAGCTTTACTTACTACAGAGGATTAAAACCATGCAGAAAATAACAGAAAACCTGAGGGGGAAATATGTCACTGAACAAAGTTACAGAACTCAGGCTCCGGATTTGAATATAGTGCAAGTGTAACAACGCTTGAAACTTTAATCTGTATTAAAAGTAGATAAACTGTGACAAAACAGAAATGATGTTTGCAGGCAGATGCTGGATAGTTTACGATGTTTTAACATTCAAAATCATGTACACAAAGGGAAATTTGTCACGAGAAACTTTGTAATTTATAACTGATGTTTCTATAGAATTAAAAGGGCAATGTTGTTTTAAATATGTCCAGCCTCTATAAATGACATCATGTTCTTTTTTTGCTGACTGTGCTGTGAGGCGTCCTGAGAGAGCCTCTGGTCTCGCAGTCGCTTCTGAAAGCAACATCAGAATGACAAACACAAGCATGTTCAGGCCTCAGATCAGCAACTTCATCTGAAAGAAATCCACAGAGAATGAGTTGAGGTTCAGTCAAGCCCCCCGTGAGCTGTTAGCATGCCTCAACATCAAAATTCAATTCACTGCGTTTCATCCAGTGAGGAATGTTGGGGGGTGAAAAATGAGGTGGAGAAACAACGTCAAATAAGGTGAAATGAAGGGCCAACGTCACAAAACACCAGCATTCAAAAAGTGAGTTTATTTTACCACCACAAAATTACAACAGAATATTATTACACAATTTGCAATGTTTTGTTTCTGAAAACAGCACAACATAAACATGTGAGCATGCAGTGGACATGTACAGCATATTTTGTACATTTTTGTACAGCAATATGTCACAGATAGCAAGTCATTTATTAATGATATAATAACTTTTCCATTACATACTGTCCATTACTGTCATTTCTCAAACACAGTCACAGTGTGTCCTAGTTACACGTCTAATGGCACTAAAACAAAACACCAAATATTTAAATAACTCAAGTCACGTTACGTTACGACTGGATATCAGTAACTGTGCGGTGAAATTTATATGATATATTTTTGGTCGGTCGATATCATCAACGGCTGTGAGGAGCATCTGTCAGGAACGTTGATGCGAGATCCCACATCCCATATCACATTTCCCCACATTTACGTTTTTAATGAGGAATTAAAACATTAGCTAATCCTGGAAACCTAGAGAGTCTACACAGTATTTTTAAGTAACACTTTTAGGCATACTCCTCTAGATAGAGCGAGAAAGAGAGATAGACAACAACGTTAATCATGCTAACATTTCATTCAGAACATGAAGGGATGTGTTTTGTAATTTTACTGGTATTAGCAATCCAGTAGGTTTGCAAGAATATGGGTTTGAATTTTAGGGATCTCAACCAAATCCACCGATTGGCAAAAGACAACAAACATGAGGGCAATTTATGGTCAACTGCTCTGTTTACCGTTCATTTCTACAGTGTGCCATCTTCTCATCTGTACAGCAATTGGGTCTCAGACACGAGGCACGAGGCTCCAGCATCCATCACACCAGTCGATTCACACTGCGCTGCTTCCAAGGCAAACAAGTAGCCAAGTGGAGTTTAGCTCTGTTGACACCCCTGTTTATGTTTTGGCTGACAGTGGTGTATTACCTTCTGTGAGGGGAAAGATATTGCCAAGCCCATCGAGTGAATCCAGGCGGTTTATGCTTCTTCCGGCCTCCTCCCTCCAAGCCCAAAGTAAACTCAGACCCTTCATGTACCACTGGGTCTGAGGTGTGATGTCATCACCCAAAATGTTCTCACGCAGATTTTCCTGTATTTGCAGAAAGGTGGGCATCTGTGTGTCATCTGATCTGACTCTGCTAGTCTTAGTACAGCTTGACTGCTGAAACGTTTCCTCAGTAATTTAATAGATCTGTCCAACTAAAATCATCCCTAATAATTTTGAAATGCTAATCTGCAACAAAACAAAAACAAAGTTAGAATAAAGTATCAGACAAACAGCACTGCCAGCAAGATCAAGGGCGGCTTTTAACAGGCTAATGTAGACGTCTTTATTTAACACCCCAAATGCCCTTTCCGTCCCAGGCGTGCACCCCGCCATCTTTAAACAAATGACCTTTGACCTTATGATGTAGGTAAACAGCAGTCCTGCTTGAAGGTTATTGCCAAGCTGTGTTGGGTCACACCCCTACAAACTTTGTTTTGAGCCCTTTTGTTCTGGGTGTACGGTTGCTGTTTCAGAGTGGTGGAACATGTTTTTAATATTGTATGTTTGTCCTTAGATAAATTCTCCAATCACAAACCTCCCCAAAAATCTGAGAAAAACGATAAGATTAATGAACATGTTGTTGAAGCTCTAACCGTACAATCTGACTGGATAATTGGAATGTTTTTCCAAAACCAAGAACATCACGATTCAGGAACACGTCCTCCTTGGGTAAATCGCTTTAAGCCCTCAGGGTGTACGAGTCTCTGTCCTAATGTGGTTTTGAGATTGATAAGGAACATTGTGTCTGAAGATCTCTGGAGCTCCTCAGATAATCCAGGAAAATATGGCAGCCACAGCAGTCAGCAGGTTTTTGGATGAAAACCATCTGTATGGATGATAACACCACAATCTGCACTGTTGTTGAGTTATATTTCAGCTGTTTTATCTACAGCCTGTTCACCCTCCTGTTCTCTGGACCCCATGAAGCCCCTCCTTCATGCGGTCCCGCCTATATCAAAGATTAACAGCCCATTTAACTAGAAGAATGCATTGTTCTGTTTTAAAGACTAAAACCTGACTTTCACAGCTGAGGCGTGATGGGAAACATCTCTGAAGTCAAGAGGTGTCAGAAAAGACTCGAGTCAAATGTTCTCCCAGAAGATCTCCATAATACCTGAGAGGTGACGACTACAAGAGCTCCTGGAATCACAGATTGCAAGCGTACTGAATGAGGAAAGAATGACAGAAAGTAGAAACGAAAACAGCTCCCCGGAGAGGACGTGGCTCCTAAGCTTCTTGTCACACAACGCCTGCAAAAGTTTGTTTCATTTTGTGACTCTCATTTTCTTAGAATGAGGAAACCGGCTCACAGCTAACGACAAGCAGATGCGTGGATACAAGGAAAGACATCTGAAGAAAAGCAAACAAACCTGATGGTTTAATCTATGAAACCGTTCAAGAGCAACACAGGAAAATATGTCAAGAAAAGCCACGCTGCTCATGGCTACAGCCCAGAACAGACATTTGATGAATCCTGACAGAAGTAATGCATTTTAACAATATCTTTCTGTACACCGCCGGAACGAGGCTGGAAAAAACTCCCTTCACATAAATGCAAAGACAAGAGCTGTGCCAAACACAAGATTGATGAGGCAGCTGAAATCTAAAACAAATATTTCACATGTGAAATTTTGCAAACCGCACCTCAATAAATCCCAAAAGATAAAGGCTTACGTCTCAAAATAATCACTGTCAGTCTGTCAAGCCGTCAGCTTTGTGCACATTTTCCTGTTTAAAAAGTAGTGAAAAAATTGTGGTGTGAGAATCCAGGAAAACTAACCTTTTCATGCAGGTTTGATGTTCATGTAAACAACTTTGATTTGAAGATATTTGAGCAGAACATTTGTGTTATGAAGTATTTGCTTTAAAACTAAATACATTTTTGCAGGTAAATTAAACAAAGGTCTGCTTTTATGGCAGAACAAACCGTTTTAATGTCAGATACAGGTGTTTTCAAAAATATGTTCTTTCATGTTTCTAGAATCAATTCTCCAGACATTGTTGTCAAATTCAAATGACCTTGGGCCTCTAACAAGCTGATCCAGTTACAACAAACACACATATATATATTTGAAATAACACTTACATTGAATGATTGTTAAACAATGCTGAAGAAAGCTACTGAACTCATCTGAAGGCCAGACACAGTCTTTCAGCACTTTATTCGTTTGGCCTCATAAAAAAGGATAGAGAGAAGAAAGCCAGTTTTAAGAAAGTCCAACATTAAGTCAGGCCTGGAACTTTCTAGGACATGTGACAAAACGTGAAACGTTTTAGAAGAAACACTTTGGGTCTCAAGAGACTAAACTTGAGCTCTTTGGCCTAAAAGCCAAACGCAGGTCGCCGTTCATGTTAAACAAAGCCTGCTGGCAACATCAAACTGTAGGGTTGCTTTTCAAAAGCAGGAATTCTTTGCGGCATGGATCACGAATCGAGACAAATTTAGGCAAATCCTTGAGGAAATCTGTGAAGTTGTAAATGGCAGAAGTTTACAAGCTGTTAGAAGAAGCTGTACAAGGAATAAAATAGCAGATAAGGGTAAACACACTGGATAAATGTTGCGTTTACTCAGGAGATTCAAAGGTTTAATGTAAACATTAAAAACAAGCAGGAGAAATTTCTCTCTCTGTAGTTATTCCCACTTCCATTAATACCAGAATTTACAGCGGTACTGACAAAGTAATATAAGGTCCTTTAATCCGCTCACTGCAGCACAGAAGACCTGGGAATTAATCTGTATTTATCCGTATGTGACTCAAGAGCTCCCAAAACTATTTCCATTGTTTAAGGAAGGACTGAGGGCTTTCCAATGGCCGGTATTCCAATGAAAACACTCCGTGGTAGGAAATTTATCTGACAGCAGGTGATCCCATATGCACACATTTGGTTTGGAGAGACCACTTACCCCTCCGCTAATGTCCTGTTGGCCAGACGGATACAGTTTCCCATAGGACATCAGACACTGGCAGAGGAATCCAAAACATTTGTGAAACATCTCCAAGTCTCTGATTGAACATCTCAAACTCCTGCAGGAAAACGTTTATATAATGGTTTTCAAAAAGCATTATGATGTTCCAACTGACACAACTATTTGAAAACATCTGTGTCACTTTCTCCACTCCATACATCTCTCTCTCTCTCCCTCTCTCTCTCTCTCTCTGTAGAAATTTGGCACAGCATGAGGACAGGAAATGATGACACAATTTTTCATTTATGGATGACCGACCCGTCCCTTTAAATCAATCCACAGAAAAAGAATCAATACACAAAAAAATTCTCATTTAACCTCAAGACTTGGACTGAATCTAAAATTACTTTCTAATACTGATGTGAGAACAACCTCGTATTTGAAAATTATATATCATTACACACCAAACTGCATGCAGTCCCTAGCAGTTAGCGTAGATATAAAAACACTGCTGGTCTGTATAATGCCCCATACTGACTGTATTAAACTGTAACGGATATAAGCAAATGTTCTTTAGCAATCTAGGCACCCAGGCTTCATTTTTTAACTATCTATAAATAGCAAGAGTGACTCATTGCAGCATTTTTAGTTAGATGATTAATTCAGTCTGCTTGGCAAGTGCAGGCAAATTGGCTTCGACAAACACGCTTGGTGCCGGGCAGAAACGTTGGCGGCCGGGAGTATCGGGCAGAGCGGCCTCACACGATTTCACAGGAACACAAAGGTGAGCATCATTTCTTCATTAGCTGCCAGGCTTCCGACCCAAACTGCAGCTCGGATCAGAACTTATGTAAATCAACCCCGACGCCACACGATTATGCATATTTTGGGAATCGGCGAGCTTCTTCTGCAAATAAGCTGAAGAGATAATTCAACTCCTAAACTCTTTTGCTCCACAAGCTCCTTTGTTTCAATGCATGCGTCACCCATTCAAATCACTCACGGCGCCCATGAAAAATGCATGCAGGCTAATGAGCGGATGTTATGGAAGTGATGTGGACAGTTCAGTGAGGCCCAACTGAGAAATGAGATCAACTTTTCAACTGTTAAACTCGCCTCTCACTTCTGCATGTAGATCCTCAAGTCTGACCGCCTTAATAATTCACACCATGACAAATAATTGATTCCCCTGATCTTTCAGTCCTCAGGAACTCGTGAGGCACAGTCATGAGGCAAAGGGGAAAACGAGGATGAATATAAATAGACATAAAAGTGAAGAAACAGAAGCTGATCTTTAGCTAAAAGAAAGAAATGTGACTAGTTACCTCAGGGGAGACAAATATCAATCACGCCTGTCTGTTGAGCTGAAAAAGCTTGCTTGCTTGGTGTAAGCTTTGTTTGCTTGGCACAAGCTTCTCAATATGTCATATGTTAATAGTGACATGCATGAGGCAAAGACAGATGTCCTGGGCTCTCCACAACAACACAACCTCAATCATCTCAGTGTAAACAAACAGCTGTGGGTGGTGTCACTGGCTGAACCTCACGTCTGTGCACACACACACACACACACACACACACACACACACACACACACACAGTAATTTAATCAAAATTCACCTCAGCTCCTTTTAACATTTTATTACTAAATCATAAAATTAAAAACCTTTCACTTCTCAATAACACAGTCATGTTGTTGGCAAATCATAATGAATTGTTGGCAAATCAAATGCCATTCAGCTGTCAACCTCAGTAAACAGAAACTTTAGTTTTTAACAATATGAGAATCTTAAATCTTTGTTCCACCAGCCTGTAAATTTTTCAGTGTCTTTATGTGGTTATACAGTTTGGCTACACTATTTGACCTCAAAATGACATAGAAAATTGAACAAATATAAAAAGATATGTAATTCCCAGAGACTCCCAGACGCAGCTCTTTCCGCACTTCATCAACCCATGATTATATCCGTCACTCCGTAGAGAGTCTGAGGGAACGTTTGTCACTCTGAGTTAAATCCAGCATGCCAATCTCAACTTCAGACCTCCACGCAACCTTCTTACAGTGACATTTTGACAACTGCACGCTTCAATCTCGTCTCGCCCCGATTCCTGTGAGGTAAGTGCAGAAGAAGAGTGAATCAGACATGACACAAGCATCCTGTCAACGTAGCATGACCTAGCCTAAACAAGTCATGCTGTATTTGATGACAGAGATGAAACGCAACAGTCAAGAATGGTCCAATCTTAAAGAGAAGAAGCTGATTAGCTGATCTTTACTGATGCAAGTCTAAATATACACTTACACACCTAACTGCCTGTCCTATAGAGGGATAATGCACACACATTACTCTCACACATAAAACCATAAACACATTACCTTTAAAAGGACGTCTGCATAGACAATGTGCTGTGACATTATCTCTTTAATGTCCCATTTTACTCCCACCATCAGCACAAGCATCTGTTTGTAATCTATGGCTTTGGCGGCCACTATCCAGTAAATGGGTTTGCAGAGTTGGGGGCTTGTAGATACAGTCAGGAGGAAACAGCACAGAAAAGATCTAATTAAAGAGCAGAACATCCGTTTTAAGTGTGGGGGACCAAATTTACCTGGTGAGTATTTTTGAGAAATTTACAGGTTGCAATACTTGTTTTAGTTATGGCTGTAAAAGTGACTTGCAAAGTTTTACCAACCATTTCCCCAATAATTTTATTCAACTAAAAAAGTGACAAGGTTACATCACAAACAGTCAGATCAGACGGACCTGTGAGTTGAACGGATGTAGGTAGAGCTTCTTGGCTGAAGACATCATGGTGTCGAGATGAAGATGGTGTCATGATGGAGCTGAAGGAACTCAAACTGCTTTGTCAAAAAACCTGAAAGAGGACAAATGCTCACATTAGACAAGGTTTCTGCAGGTCTTCTGTGGCACAGTCTCTCAGAATCACCACATATCTGTCTCCCTCAGGCAACATGATGCTGAAAGCTGCAATCAGTTGTGATGTGTCTAGGAAGTCTGAGGTTACGTTTGTCAAGCTCACAGTTGTCTGGTTTGTCTGAATGCTGGATTTAGCGTTTCTGTTTTGGGCCTGATAATGAGATGGAAAATTATAATAATTTAGCATAATTATTAAACTGCTGAATTAATTTTTGGTGCTGCCGCTTTGACTTACACAGTCTCAGGCTTAGAATTGCATCATTTGACTAGACTAGACCAAAGTAAAGTCAGAGAGTTGCTGAAGAGGAAAATAAATGTTAATACAATGACTAAATGGTCATAAAACTCTTAAATATCATTAAAACAAACCAACTGCGACCACTGCAGGAATCGAAACACATTTCTGTCACTCTACGTTGAAGGAAATACAAACCAAATTATAAATCACTGAATCTTACTGCTGCCAATAGCACAACTGGGACCCCTTTACCAAGAATCTGAGCCCACCCACCACCAGCTGATATATGTTAATGTCAGCCCACATACAGAGATAAGCATTCTTTGAGTTATAGGAGTGTAATATTTGCATAAAAGAAAAAACATGGTCTGTGTTGCATGTTTAATGTTGGATATTCAAATTTAAGGGCCGTATAATCTCTCTTTCTCACACACCCACACCCACACACACACACACACAAAGAGAGAGAGAGATTATACGGCCCTTATATTTGAATATCCAACATTAAACATGTAACACAGACCATGTTTTTAGACTGCTTCTTTCATTCACGTTTGCTGTTAGAATAACGTTTGCTGTTATATAATATGTGTGTGTGTGTGTTCTCATGGTTATGCTTGTGTAAATACGGCCCTCACACAGAAAATAACAAGCAATCTTTGACAAGCCTCAGTTCCTCTCTGCTCAAACTCTGTGGCCTATTGATTATTCCATTAAGAAGTGAAAGGAAAGAAGGAAATAAGAGGTTGTACTGACTCTAACCTTTCTCAGAAACAAACACAAGTTTGGAGGGTCTTGAATTCTGGACATGTACACGAGGAGCCAAGACCTTCAGCGGTGGGGTGGTTTCAATTTGTGGAAGAACGGATCAGTACCTAGCAGCGAAGAACCTAGATGTTCAGTCTTCAGTCCTCCAGGTTTTAGTTCAACGCTTGGCGTGTGTCGCACAACATCTGGTAGCAACGTAGTTGCATCTGAGGCAACAACAACAGCGAGGACCAAATTCACATCTCATCTATTCTGTCTGAGTATTCCCAGCTGTTGCTGAACAAGCTGGAAACTGGAAGCTGAGACCTGCTTTTTGGGCCGATGTTTACCAGCGGTTGTATCTCCTCAGGACCATTTCAAATATTCAGGCATTTCCCATCAGCCCCTGCAGCATCACATCACTTAATGAAACAAACTGCTAAAGTCATCTCAGCCGCCTCTGTTGACTCATCAGGAGGAAAGCAACACTTAATGGGGTTCGCTGATTAGATAACAGCCACAGCAATAGTATGAATAAATGGGTTAGACAGGCCTGGTTGGTGGGGTTAGGAATTCATCACCTAGCAACCTTATGCCTCAGCCCAAGGCAGTTCTCTGTAAAGTCAACCAGCTCTTTAGTGTAAATGCGTTTGTTAGCAGGAGTCAGTTCACTGCAGGTAAAGACCATCTGCTTGACTGCACTTTTAAATGCATTACGCATTTTTTAAAATACTAAAATTTGCAGATGATACTAGTTAAAGTAACTCCAAAACAACAGTAAAGTAACTCCATACAACAACAGTTTCATTGTGTATTTTCATCCAACAACAGTACTGTACATTGAGCATGACTATAAAGCCAATAACTATAACATGCCCTTAAGGAAGCTACTATAAAGCAGCTATATCTTACAGTGACTCAGTGGTGAAGTCCCCTCAGCAAGGCCGTGAGGACCACCGGCTGACTGCAGTGAGGACTCCGGATCTTCTCCATCCGTTCCTCAGGAGCTACATGAGAACCGAGACTTATGAGATTTAGCTTCTTGAAATGTGGTTTGTATCAAATCTGTGACCTAACCAAAAATTCAAAAACAGATGCATTGTGTTCTCCGCCAAGAACACCAGAGGAGGTGTCCAGCATGTTAACAGATGCTGGTTATCAGCATGGGAAGCTAGTGTGATGGTGCCCCAGTAGGTTTCTTAACTAGGTTAACCAGTTTCTGTTGGCTCTAAACCAGAAGTGTAGAACATTATTTACATATGATCAACCTGAAGTCGTATTTCATTGCTTTAAGTCTGTGCTAGTCTGAGAGCAAAAAAAAAACGTTAAAAAAATTAAACAATTTATAGCAATGAAAAAGAATCCTCGCACAAAATGTAAAAATTGGTTTGGGATATTTGAACGACGCAATGGGATTTGATCTGTGTCACTCCATAATTAACATTCAAAGCATTGTTTTTCATACAATAGCTGAACACAAACCCATTTTCTCAACATTGTACATCTATTATACAAACCGCTTCTGATTAACATACATGTTTAGACGACTCGCTGTAGAATTGAGACAGTGGGATTCAGTCTCTGTGCAATAATAATACACTGTTAAATACTCATTTATTCTAAGTGTGATTTAAATGTAACAATGAGCCTCATTCAATAACAATTGTATTCAGGTATTAAATGAGAAATGTGAGAATTTTTTTATATAATAATAACAACTCAAAGTACCATGTATGTTATTAGAACACACAAAGCAGGAATTTTATCCAGAGGGCTATAACTGTCATTACGTTTCTTTCCTATTGAGATGCTGAAAAAGCTACAAAAATAAATGTGCTTTTGGCCTCTAGCAATGCTTAAAATAACCGTTTCTAAACATTAAAGCAATATTGATCTTTGTCCAGAGCGAAACATTCAGAATTAGTTCAGTGCATTGAAAGGATGAACGTCAGATCAGAACATGTTGAAGGCTTTAAAATGAGGCTAACATCAAAAACTGAGATACTGTCTTTAATAATCAGTATGTGCAGGAAATGACCTTTACAAGTGTGTAACCGACGGGCATTTGTGCTACACGCTCAATGAAATGTGAAATGAAAGCCAAACACAGCAAAATGGCCTTGAAAAGATTCACATTTTCATTTCAGTTGTTGTAATAATATTTATAAACAGTGGACAGTGAAATTTAACATTTTGTGGAAGTATTCAACAGTCTTATTGTTCAATTAATATTAAAAAATATAAAAATGTCATTTTTACCATTCTGTTCTATCAAAAAAAGTCTGACAACAAAACAAAAACTTCCCTGAATGAGAAATTGACTATACAAAGACAACTGTGAGCTTGACAAACCTCAAATCACACCTGATTTTCCCGCAAGCATAATTCATGTAATGATTCACAGGTAGATGCTAATTCACAAAGCGAATACAGACCTTATTAAAGCTGTTGCTTATCATCACAGTGACAAAATAACATAAATACAAAGTCATGTGACATCTCTGATACAGTTTGCAGACAGTAGCAGACAGTGAAGCCAACTGGAAGATATTCTGACAAGACCAAAATTGAGCATTTTGGTCATCAGGCTAAATTACATGTTTGGAACAAGCAAGTGTGACGCATCATGAGAAACACACCGGCTATGTTGTGAAGCATTGAGCTGCCAGAATCTCAATGTGTAGATAATTCTGTCCTGCAGGGTCCTTGTGAGGGAAGAGAGTAAACAAATGAAGCAAATCTTGGTGGGAAATCTGCAAACACCTGCAAGATTCGCTTCAAGAGTGACGATGACCCCTAGTGTAAAAGCAAAGCTACAGAGAAATGCGTATAAAACAACAATGTTAAGGTCTTGGGGAGGCCAAGTTAAAATTTAAACCTTAGTTCAACTGAAAATTTATAGGTGGACATTTCAAGTAAAGTTTATGCTGTTGTCTAAAGACAAATGAGGGGAAAACAACAGGGGTCTTTTGCAACTGATCGGAGATCTGTCCATTCAGTCCAAAGGCTGTAACTTCTGCCAACAGGATAACTTTTAAATCAAATTTGTGGAAGTGTGTTTTACTTTGAAATTAAAGACCATTTCCCTGTTCACTAGTCACAAAAATGTGTACTGTTCCTAAACAAAAAAAAACTTAAGACCAAAATTTTGTACTGCCAGAAATTGATTTGGTGAATCACAATTTATGATAATGTTTTCTTATGTAGTTAATCTAGCAATCTTTCAGAACATTTTAAACACAGTTATAAAGTATACAGTCAAAGAAACGGCATGAGAAACACTATTAAACAAACGCTTAATGGCGTTACATCTGTAGTTAATGCTGTCCACTGAGACTGTTTGTAATGAGGTTAAGATTATCATTCTGTTCCTGTTTAAAACAAACATGAAAGAGGATAATAAGAAAACTGCGATTAAAACCATGCATAAATTAGAGATTAAAGATGAATACATTCTCTTTGAATTCCATTCCCCAAACTTCACAGAGGACACAGACTCCAAATACGAAATGCCCTAACAAAATGACTAAACAAAAGAAATGTTGAATGAATAATGAATAATAAAGATAATAGAAATTAATCCTTAAATAAGCAATAAATACAATCAACGACTGTCATTATTATAAAAGACTTTTCATAATGCTGAATTAAAACACACAGTATGGACAGATCACATGAGAGGACAGAACTCTTCACTTGTTGTACAGCAACTGGAAAAATAACATGCTCTTTTAGTGCTTTAGATTTAATCTGGAATAAGACAGCTGAGTGACTCGAGTCGCTAAACATAGAGTGTTAGCATTATTTAATATTTAGCTTTGCTAATATACATCCCATATCCTATGCTTCCGGTTTATCAGATCAGGGTTAGAACAGCTAAACAAGGTGCAGAAACCTCCACACTTTGTGATCAACCAAAAAAATGAAGCTGATGTGAATTTTCACAGTTCAGTTTTTGTGGTTATCGCATTTCCACAGAATGTTCGCTTTATGTCAGTTATCAAAATAGCTCTCAAACCTTCTTTAGTAAAGGCTATGCCTGAGAAGCTAAGAGGATACGGAAAGGTGTGTGGGTTCAAATAGAGCCATGACAACATAAAAGAACAGTTGGCGGATGAGCGTGCGTATAAATAGAGCATCTCATTATCTGCATATGAATAGTGTTTTGTATGAGACTTGGATGGCTTAGCATTCCAGTTCGTTTTAACTCTAAACGTTCTTGTGAGAAAAATAAATATATTGTAAATATATTCTTAATGACTATCTTGAACTGTTCTGCAGCGTTTAAGCAAAAAAT
>JBAJNP010004335.1:0-34083 GCA_036877545.1 Yasuhikotakia modesta | reverse complement strand
TTGACACATTTCCCGTTCCTACAGTAGGAGGGATCCTCGCACTCATTCACATCTGAAAGGTGCACCACAGACACACCCGTTACTAAAAAGATATACAGAGAGAAGGAGAGATATAGAAACAAAGAGAAAAAAAGAAGGGAGGAGAACAAGGAGAGAGCCATCAGAAGCACACAGTCTTGGGTGAGAACTTCAGTAAATGTTTATTATAATTTCAGGACAAACAGTCAAGCTATAATTACATTTTTGATGCTAAACTTGGATATAATATGGTGAAAGTAAAAAAATATAAATTACAAGCTCCTGCAAGTATTTTTTGATATAAACACAAATTGCAGTCTAAAGCAGGTACATTAAATTAAAATCAATCATTTTCTGTAGATTATTTATACTATTGAAAATTCTGCTAAGATACATCCTTGTGTTATTATGTTGGTTATGAACTTCTACAGCTCTACTCACCTGCCTGTTCCTCAGGTGTGACGCAGCCATTGCGGTCGGTTGCCAGAATCCACGGAGATGTACAGATGCAATAATATGAATCTTGTGTGTTTACACAGTGGCCATTTTTGCAGTTAGCAGGGTCTTGACACTCATCTACATCTACAGCAAAACACACACGCTCAAAACAGTGAAACGCTACAGTTTAAAGAGATCATAAACTGAAGATTAATCTATTTCCCTTAGATTAGTTATTTCCCTTTAAGATACTTCTAAGGTCTTCTGTGCATGTGCGTGGCCAAATGTTACTTAACTAATTGTACAGAAAAAAAAAGATTAAAATAGATTTTAACGCATCCAGCATGAGACGCTATTGACTCGGATCACATGCAGTGTAAACAAATACTGTGTGAGGAGACCATTCACGTGAAAGCCGAGCGCTTGCATCACAGCCTCGTTGGCGCAGTAGGCAGCGCGTCAGTCTCATAATCTGAAGGTCGTGAGTTCGAGCCTCACACGGGGCAAAGTTTTTATTACAATACTGCTTCACCGATAAGTTTAACACAATCATTTAACAACACATACCTGTGACTGTAGGAAAAACACACATCTTGCTGTTAGCGTCAGGGACCCACGGTGGGTTGCAGGTGCAGTAAAAAGATCCTCTGGTGTTCACACAGTGACCATTTGTACACAGGGATTCATCGTGACATTCATCCACATCTACAGAAGAAAACAGTGAGAAAATGCTCTTTGGGAATTTCCAGTGTGTATGAGTTTGATGAAATTGAAAAATCTAAAGTTTTTTTGACAGTTTTGCGTTTTTCCTAAAATAGATTCCGGATTGCAGAATGTGGTTTTATATGTGTTTTTACCGCCCCCTATTGACACGAACAAAAAATGCACGTTGTTGCCATTTACTATACAGTACACTTCTTATCGTAAAGACTGCAGCAAGAAAACTGCTTGTACGCTTATTTTTGTTTGTTTTCGTATTAAAAGCTTTTCTTGTGTTACGAGTTAAAAATGACACTGGTACACTGAAATAAAAATAATATATGCAAGGAATGGTTTTAACAAGGAGAACGCATTAAATGGTATTTTAAACAAATGCAAGCAAAATAAATATCTTGGGATCTAATGTCTGGGGAAGTGTTTAGGCAAGAAGTGTTAGAAGTGTTGTAGATCTTAATCTATTTGAGATGTTTTGTATCACACATAGACTTTTTTACAAACAAAAACTCTTGTTTCAGTATGTATACGCTGCCTGAACAGGCAAGAAAAATTGTGACTTTACCAATACATTCCAGTAGATTGCTGTCATAATAGAATCCCTGTTGGCAGTAACATTCAAAGCCAGGTTGTGTGTTCATACAGCGTCCCTCCTTACAGATCTCACTTGAGAACAAAACACACTCATCAATATCTACAAAAGAAAGTAAGACAGAGAGATTCACATGTTTATCGTTTGAAAAAAAGAGGGTGTGTATTTGCATATATACATACATATATATCAATATGTAAATGCATAAACACACATACACACACACACAACACAATTTTATATATATATATATATATATATATAGATATATATGTGTGTGTGTACACAAGTACCTCTGTGCACTGGTAATCCATATTCTATCTTTCCCTCCTCATGATAAAATCCTCTGCCAACTGGACAAAGAGAGTGATACTCCGCTAGAAACAACAGAAAACATTGTTGAAACACCTGTCCATCCATCCATTTAATGATGCACCAATCACCTTTCTTCCATCAATAAATGCATCCATTCATCTCTAACCTGTGTGATAGACGGGACAGGGGTAGATTTCACAGTGGTCCCCCCATCCCACGCCAATAGAACAGCAGCACTCCTGCTTAGTAACATTGGTTGCCAGGACGCTGTCACAGAACACAGTGTCATCCAGATTCAGATAGCATTCCTTCTTATTGTTCAAGTCCAACTCAACCTCTGTAAGAAAAAAATACAGATGGAAAAAACAGGAAGACAAAGCTATTTTACTTAAGTGAAAAAGGCACTTGTTAAGAACTTTAGTGAAAAATTCCACTCTTACCCTCACAGCTGTGTTTGTCTTCAGATAACATGAAACCATCATTGCAAATGCAAACATATCCGCCCGGTCTGTTTTCACATACACCATGAGGCTGACACAAACTCCTGTCCACAGCACACTCATCTATGTCTAGGAGAGAGAGAGAAAGACAAAGAGAGAGAGACAGAGAGAGAAGGTGAATTAGAGGAAAGACAACTGGATCTGAGGAAAGAACTGATGAACTGTCACTCGTCACTTTAGAAAACTGAAAGATGCAAAATGTGAGAAATCGCTGTATCTGTGTGTATTGTTATGAATGGTGGTTTCTGTGTGTACATGGCTGATAATACATTTAAAAATAGTCACACAAATAAAATAAAACATCACAAACCAACTTGTAAAGACAATTTAGGTGGTCTTCACTAGTTAAAAAGGGTCATAGAACTTACTTGGGGATTAAGGTTAGTGACGAGAAACTAGTAGCCTGGTCATTCATTCAAATCATTGTAAGTCTATAAGATGTCCTCACTAATATAGTAAAAACCTTGTCTGTGTGGATGCACACATACAAGTATGTGAGTATATTTACCTTGGCATCTGCGTCCACTGACCAACATATAACCTTTCTGGCACTCGCAGCGATATGAGCCCATTGTGTTGATACAGCGCCCTCGCTGGCAATTGGAAGTTCGCTCACACTCGTTGATATCTAAATAAACAATAAACAATAATTTTTACAAATTATGTAAATGAATGGGCCATTGGCTATATTGTACATTTAACATTGTTTAGCAGGGTGGTCATTATTATCGGACCTTCGCAGTGGCTTCCCTCTTGTGTAGGCTGGTATCCAGAGTAACACTGACACCGAAATGATCCCTCAGTGTTGATGCAGTGACCATTAGCACAAAGACGGTTATCCTGACACTCATTAATGTCTGAAGAGACATAACACACACACACACACACACACACACCTGCTCAAACCTTCGTCGGTTGTATGTAAGGAACGTGAAAGCAAAATCAAAAGAAAACAAGTTCAGAAGGCCAGTATTCAATTTGATATAATGCTGTTTAGTTGTGTTGGCTGCGTGCCACTGACCTCTGCAGCCTTTGCTGTCAGCCTCTGGCAGGAAACCCTCATTACACAGACACCGATACGATCCTGGCAAGTTCTCACAACGGCCGTTCAGACACACGCCACGCTTCTGGCACTCATTGACATCTGACAGTAAAACCCAGAATTAGACACCACTTGTAAAATTTCCCTATTGGCAAATTTAACTGTTAAAACATGCTATAAATTTTATCTGTTCTTGCTGCATAAACTAAGATCTACATAAAAGCAATTATCCAGTGGATTGACCAATATGGGCTTTTCAGCAGCAAAACGGATGTCTAGAGAGCAGCATGATGAATAAAATCCCAATGTGTGTGTGTGTTGTCAGACCGTAACACACTCCTCCTTGTGCTTGGTATCCTGTTTGGCAGGGTATACACTCGTAAGATCCAACAGTATTCTCACACTGCTCCTCAGGACAGCTGTTTGGGTCCAAACATTCATTAATGTCTGTAGAGAAACAGCAAAACATGTCACAGACAATTAAACAGTGAGCAACAGTTAACAGGAGCCTATAATTGATAGGTTAATGTCATGTGTGTAAATGTTTATGTGCATGTATGCATGTGTCCTCACCCTCACAGAGAGGCTGTCTGCGGGATTTGCTTTTGAAGCCCGGCAGACACTCGCACTTATAGGAACCCTGCAAATTTGTGCAACGCCCTCCAACTCCACAGATATCAGGCTTTAAACACTCATTTATATCTGAAAACATCCACACAAACAAGCGTTAACTGTGATTTATAACACATCTGTGTCTGATCTCAAAACATTTCATTTGAATAGCTGAATTAATAATAATATTAACAATTCTGCTGGACTCTCACCAATACATCTGCGTTTCCCATTTAGCAATCTGAAACCAGTGTGACAGTTGCATCGGTAGGAACCCACAGTGTTTATGCAGACACCTCTGCCGCACGGCTCCGAGTCACATTCATCCTCATCTACAGAGAAGACGTCAGACCAGAGATAATCACTTTTCCACACAAGTCTGTTGATACATTATTAACTTGTGCAGAGGGTAAAGAGTTACATAATGAGTGCAGAAACACAAGAAAATAAAGCCAACAAACCATGTGAAAGTTATTAAAAAGAAACTTAAACGGTAAACTGGCAAAAACAAAATAATCCGTAATTGTATCTGTTAAAATGACAGACAGCAATTTGAATTCCCCTTCAATGGATTTTTAAAGAATCCTTTAAAAGAATCCTTAAAATGAATCTTTTTTTTAAATTACAATGTTAATGTGTGCCTTTCTTAAGAGTTGTGTTATCTATGAATATTGTTGTACCTGCTAATATGGATAATATACACAAATATATAAAACACGTACATACCCACACAACTCTTTCCATGCACGTGTGGCCGGTATCCAGGATAACAGTCACATGTGAAACCATTGTGTGTATTAATGCACTCTCCATGACCACATATATTTCTGCTTATTTTGCAGTCATCCACTGCTGTTAAACGCAAAAACACAACACATTCCCATTAATAAGGAAAACGAATATGAGCATAAAACTATATGAATGCACACATGCTAGGATACACTAGTTAGTTACTAAGATAGTTATTTTACAATTAATCAAGAGTTAACAGTTTGACTCCACAGAACTCACGTGAGACTTGCGTTGGGGTCCGTTCTAAGGAGGAGGTGTCACTCTCTGGGGGGAACCGCAAAATGGGAGGAGTCGTAGGTTTGGGCCTTATAACTGATCAGAGAATTAGAGATAAAGAGGAAGGCAGGGGAAAATGCATTAAAAATAGCATTTAAGCTAAACCTTCCATTACCTAACAGTCATATTTATGAATTTTATGATAATAGCCACATGCTACATGTTATACTACAGACATGCACAGCTTTCCAAATAAAACAATACAAGTGAGAGAAGCAGGAGAATAAAAAAGTTACTTGGGATGCGGGGACCATGTGTGCTCACTGTTGAGGGCTGCATGGATGTAGTCGTCTGGATGGGAACTTCCTGTTGACATGATGGCAAAATGAATTCAAAGAACTATCCAAAGCAGAGCTATTTCAAAGAAAAAACTTCATATCAGTGAAAATCTTATCAGACATAAAATTGAAAATTGCAATCTTACCGGATGCCTGAACTCTGAAACACAAACATAAAATCTGCAATTAATTTATAAGTAAACACAGCAGAAAGCCAAGTTTAAAGAAAAGTCTTGCGTTTGAATTATAAAAGTTTAAATGTTTGTACCAGTCTCAGGTTTTAGGTTCTGTTCAATGCTGGTTTGGAAGGGCTGAATGGAGACAATGCCACGATAGGTCTGGATAGACATTCCCTTCCCTGCTGGGCAGATCTTATTAAAAGAAGCTGGAGAGAGACAAAGTCAATGAAAGAAAAGTTACATAAGACTTGTTGGGAGAGAATTAGTGATTAGAGTCCAATAGAGTCAAGCTAAGGACACATGTACCCAGTCTGGACCTTTATTCAGGTTCAGACACTCACCTGTGCCATCCTCTGGACACTTCTGACAGTTGCTGCCCCAGGCTTTACCCACAGTGCAGCAGCATTTCTCCTGGGAAAGTCGTCCTGGAAGAGCGTGCTCACATCTTCCTGCTTCGGTAACCATACGGAAACAGGGACCCAGCTCAACAGTTGATGCTATGTGAGAACAAAATGTATTAATTTAACCCATTCATCTGTGCTGAGAGAATTAATCTGCATCGAATCTATACAAATGTTTTTTGCCTAAATATATCCATTTAAATATCCTAATATAACTTTATTGTAAATGTATTATGTATTCTGTATATGTGTATGTATACACTGTCTCTCTGTGTGCATATGTATTTATAGACTACATACTGGACACACACATACATATGGGAATTATGCTGGGACTAAAAGCATCTAAAATAAATGTAGACTATGTTAGATTTTAGAATATTCATAAAAAGTTTAGACTTTACAAAAATTGTAAAAAAAAAAAGATCAGAATCATTGTATTCATTGACTATCATTGTATGAAATTTGATCAGAAAACTAATTTCAAATCAGTAATCATACATTTTAAGCTCACGAAGGTCATTTTAATCAGTAGTGTGTATGTATATATGCATGTAAAGTTGTATTCTGTCTCACCTATGCAGCGTGTCCTTTCTGTTAATACATATCCAGGCTTGCAGGTGCAGTGGAAACTTCCTTGAGTATTTAAACACTCTCCATTCTGACACAGTCCCTGCATCATACATTCATTTATGTCTACCACAGCAACAGAGAATGAGACAGGCAGAAAACAACACAAATAATTAGCTTCCATTATGAGCTCAATAAAATGTATAAAATGTAAAGTACTGCTCTTAGGTTACATACAAACTATGAGAAGCAGGACAAATGGGAAAACAAATTAAGTTTAGGCCCATAGCCCAAACAAGCCATAGCCTACATTTTTAGGGCTGTTAAGTTATTCTGGTTCCATTATCTTTGGCTTTCTTCAAGCTGAATATATCTATTTAAATACCCTAATATAATATATTTATATAATATATATTTATTGTAAATGTATTATGTATTCTGTATCTGTGTATGTATACGCTGTCTCTCTGTGTGCATATGTATATATAGACTACATACTGGACACACACACACACACATATGGGAATTATGCTGTGACTAAAGCAACTAACAAAATGTTGTCTATGTTTGATTTTAGAATATTCATAAGTAGCCATTTACAAAAATGTACTTTTGCAACTATATCAGCGTCCTGCTTACACATCACCCATGAATGTCACATGCCTTTAAACAATATTAATTTTCATAATTTTTTATTTAATTAATTTTTATGAGTTTTAATCTGTGCTAGGCTGCTTTATTTTCATTATGTGGTACAAATCATTAATTTTTAAAATAACATTTTTGCTTTGTAAAGAAAGAAATTATTATGTTGGTACAATTATATTTTTAACTGCAAAACTAACTTTAAACCAGTAATCATACACTTTAAGATCATGAGGTTCAATTAGATCCATTGATATGTAAATATTTATATATATGCATATAAAGTTGTATTCTGTCTCACCTATGCAGCGTGTCCTTTCTGTTAATACATATCCAGGCTTGCAGGTGCAGCGGAAACTTCCTTGAGTATTTAAACACTCTCCATTCTGACACAGTCCCTGCATCATACATTCATTTATGTCTACCACAGCAACAGAGAATGAGACAGGCAGAAAACAACACAAATAATTAGCTTTCATAATGAGCTCATTCAAATATATTAAATGTAAAGTACTGATCTTAGGTTACATACAAACTATGAGGAGCAGGACAAATGGGAAAACAAATTAAGTTTAGGCCCATAGCCCAACCAAAGCCAGCATGAGGGTTCAGATGAGGTTTATGGATAATACTGAAGAAGGCCTGAAATGGACTCCTGATAAAGTTCAAATAGCTCTCCACACTCTTCTTGTTACAGCAACAGTTTTGTAACTGATTTTCCAGCTGGTACTTTTTAGGGCTGTTAAATAATTCTGGTGCTGATGGTTTTCCCATCATCGTTGGCTTTCTTCAAGCCGAATTACCAACAATGAAAAAAATGTTTCACTCTGTTAAAGAGGGCTTTACTTTTTTGGAGCTTTTGGAGTTTATTCATCAGCTTGACATTCAAGCAAATGCAGGTTCCATCTGCTACTACATTAAACAGTGAACTGTATATTTATCCAAACAACTGATCTTTTCTGCTGCACAAATCTTTACATAATCAGTCACAATCAATTCTTCATCTCTGGTTTCCTTGGCCATGTACTTCTTTGAGTTTCCTATTCAGTTTTGGAAGCATGACCTGCTCTAGGGGTATTAGCATACCTCATCTATGATGGTAAAGTAGATTTTCAGATGGCTCTATTAGCAAAGGTTTTGAAATCATCATGGTCAACATACTGTGGCAGGGCAAGACAACCTGTCCAAAATCTGCCCAGAATTCCTCTGATGAATTCTTCAGTGTAAATGCAGTTCTTGTTTCAACACCGTGTCCAACAGCTGCTGTAAACCCAATTCCAGGGATTGCAATGTACTTAAATACTCCACCCCCAATATCCCTATAACCAGGTTTCTGTCTGCATTTATAACTTGGTAGGTTGCTGTTCAATCAATTCAATGTTTTAACTGAGAAGAGTATGTAGTATATTAAAGGTCTAAAGCATCTGCTTGCACTAAAACTTCACAGTTGTTTTTAGTTATCTTGCACAATGTACAATTTGCCTGCCATCCCACAGTCTAGCCTTTCCTTCAATGGTTATCTTTAAAAGGGCCAAGACAGTCATAAATGGAGCTTTCATTGAAATAATCTGATATCATATCTTTCCTTGTACCATTCTGAATCAGAACCTATCCAAGTCCACTACATCCACTATAATCAAATCTGTCTTGGCACAAAAGCCTTTACTTCTGTAAGTCTCTCATTCTGGAATACATTGTCCATTACTGCAGTGAAATCTCTTCTGAGCACAGTAAGCTCAAATGTGTAAACAGACTATTTGCAGAGGCCACTTATTTAAGTAATCAGTGTCAGAGCTTCTATCTTCTGATGTGTTTATTTAAAATAAAACTAAAATTCTTCAGCTTAAAATCAAATTATATATATTTACAGGGAGAACAGCACAAGTCTGGCTAAGCAGCTAACAAAAGAATAAACATTCTTTCCGGATGTGAAATACGGCTTGAATTGTTGATGCTCCACTCATAGGAGAAAGCAGGGCAGACAAATACAGTGTGAGATCATTTTAATGCCTATAAATTTGTAAATGTAATGACAACCATCAGTTTGTAAAAATACTTTACCTTGGCAATGAGTGCTGTTGAGTCTCTTGTATCCCTGAGGGCAAGTGGAGCCAAAGTCCTCTACTATAGTTTGGTGTTTCCCAGCATCTGAGAGAGAAAACATGAGAAAATTATCTATTTCCCTCAGCAGAGGTGTTTTCATTAAAGCAATAGTTCACCCAGAAATGACCAATTCTGTCAACACCATAACAGTGGTCAATTTGTTATATGCAGTAAAAGCCCAGTCTTTTAATGCCATACAATAGATTTTAGAAACAAAATATAAATGGCTATGCACTGTTTTTTCTTCTTAGCTATTACACATCACGTGTGTTGTCACACCTGCCATGGCATGTCTAGATCTGCATTTAAATTTACATTTAGTAGACATTTTTATCCAAATAAATTTCCAAAGTGAGATTTGGAAAAATAAATGTGATTGTTTTTGAGCTTATCAACTTAGTGTTTTTTGTTCATTGTTTTTGGTTGGTTCACTAAGTGTTAACAGTTTAATATGTAAAGACATAATTTCCTTGACATTTTTTCTCAATAATAACAAATAAAATGTAAAACACTGTGTTTTCTTTCCTGTACAGCTGTTTTGGATGCCATTAAGTAGTGTTAGTAATTAAACTGAATTGTGTTTTATATTTATTATCACTTTCATAGCATGTGAAAGAGCGGCATAAATATTATGCTAAACTCTTTTTTTACCACAGAGTAATAAAGTCATGCAGCTTTAGGACAACATCAGGGTGTGTATGAACAAAAAAGGACGAACAAATGTATTTTCTCTGTGAACTATTCCATTAAGTCATCCTTTACTATAAAACATCAAACCAATTACAGGAAAGTAAAACAAAGCTAAATAAAAATGGGAGTGGGAGACACTGCTCTTGTGATGTGGGGTGTGTGTGTGTTTGTTTGTTTGTGTGTGTGTGCATGTGTGTAAACGAGAGAAAGGCTGCATTGGGAACTGATATTTTTTCTTCTTCTGTATAAGAACAAGTGAGAACAGAAACACAGTGACTTTCCAAAGAAGCTTTAGCCAAAGCCAACATTTTTTATCCTTTTTTTTCCATCCCTCACTTTTGTCTCCTTTTACTGCAAGGGGTGTGTCATAGGAAAATGTGGTGATGTTGCTAAGGCACAAAGACACTTTTACACACATTCGGCCGCAAACGCTTGTACTAACAAACATCCGCTTATACACACAACTGTCCATCTGGACTTTCACAAAGCAGCAGACGCAGTTCACAGGCCCGTCACTGTCTGACTGAGCTCTGACAAATAAATTACCAGAAGAAAATAGAAGCGGAAAAAGGGCATTTTTCTAGCCCATCTTGAACCCCAAAACCACAATGACACATTCCCACCAGTCAACCTATGACAGAATGAATTCATATGAGAAAAATGACAAGAAAGAAAAATAAATTTTGCTGTGGGGCAGAGGTGAGCTGTAACTGACTGGTCACTAGGAATGAATACTGTTTGGATGACCTACTTTAGTCTTATTATGAAGGCAAAGACTGTTAAAGCATCTCTATGAGACAAACTAAAATATCTACAACATTATATTAATATATATTCTACTATAATATATTAAACTACATTAGTATATATTTTTAGCATGAGTCTAAAGTTGTCTGGTAAATTACCTGCCCAAAATAATTATATTTATAAAGTTCTCATTAAAAATGAAGTGTAAATCTACATTTACATTTATTAGACACTTTTATCCAAAGGGACTTACAGTACGTTCAATGTATATTTATTTATATCAGTACTTACATTTCCTCGGATTGAACATACAACCAAATGCAATGTACCATCTAAAGTGTAAGTGAATTATGCCAGCCTGGTACTGCATTACAGCATCTTAATTCATAGCAGCATGAATGTTTTAGGTGAACCTTCAGACATAACATCTGACAATAGATCTGGCCTGATGGTCTTTGTGTTTGATGTCATATAGTTACAAGCACCATATGGAACAGTTTGTTCATGCTGATTAGCTTCCATAAAAAACTAAAGATGCAATGAAAATTGTTTCTGAATTCTACTTACAAGGTAGTAAAGGGCATTTATAACATTTATTTTGGCCCCAAGAATTGCCCACACTTCCACAGCAGTCTTCTTGATTGGTCAGGCCAGGAAGAGGGTTACTACTACACTAGAAAAAAAAGTACAGGTGTTTTTTAATATTAAAAATAAAATTTATGCACACATCATATTATTTGTATTATCTCATCTATTTATGTCACCCACAGCCTGTTTGGGTGTGGTTTCCTGGAAGCACCTCCCCTTGGGCTTATGTGTCTGTGGAGGAAGGCGGGTAACAGTCTTGGAACTGTGAGGCTTGTTCTCTGATTGGTCAAGAGGATGAATGACAACTGAAGTGTCTGCTGTATGGAGAACACGGACATTAACCTGCACTGGATAGATGGATAGAAAAAGAGCAATAAAGGGATAAAAAGAAGGGATATTTAGTTAAGTTTTAATATCACAACATTTAAAGTCTTAGTGTAAAGATTTTGTTTAGGAAATTCTGTCATCATTTACTCACCCATATGTCATTGCCAAACTTACATTACTTTTTTTTGTGGATAAATGTTGATATTTTGAGGCGAAAGTTTTAGTGGAGATGGTGGTTGAGGCTGTCATTTCCTATTATTAATATTCATTAATATTCTTAATATTCATTAATATTCATTCTTAATGTTCCACGGGATATAAAAGTCATATGGGTTTGGAACAACATGAAATTGACAGAATTCTTGTGTCAACTACTCTAAGTATACATATATAATTTTACACATATATAATGTCGCTAAAAACCTGCAAAAAAATGTGCAAACCTTCAGAGGAGTGATGCCCAGTGCCCTGTGACAGTGGCAGAGTAAAGACAGAGTGAGTCTGTGCCAGCTGCTGTCGTCCACCTGTGCCGCTCTGATCAGACAGGCCCTGGGACTCAGGCATCACCTGGAAAGATTAATTACACTCTTAACTCATTACACTCACTTATGTATTAAAGAGATCTAATTAAAGCCATTTGTTTCACTCAGTTGGTATTTATTAACTTATTCTTACAATAAATGATTATACAGTGCAGTTACAACCTGAGTTTTGGGAAATATGTTTCAGTCTGATTTCAAGTTGTTTTTTTATCTTTTGAGATGTGATTGATGTTATCAATCACATTACAATCAGCGTCTGCACAAAAGTCCCAGAATTCCTAGCTGCGCTCTGTTTCCTAAGGGTAAATTTTACAAACAACAATGTGCGCTAAATGAATCAGCACCTGTAGGGTATAGACAGGCTGTTTGTTTCCACGAGAAGCTTGGGTTCGAAGAGGAAACTCGCAGAGGCGACCAGTGAAGCCCGGTGGGCAGAGACAGTGTGTGCGAGTACTGCACACTCCTCCATTCTTACAGGTAAGAGGACAGACCACTGTAAACAGAGTAAGATTACAGATTAAGGACATCACAGATTAAGAATACATTTGCTTCACACTTCACACATCTAAAACAATAAATAATACAATTAAACAAATACAAATCCTTACAAATCCTCCAGTAAACCAGCCATAGGCCTATGTCATACTTTCCCAGCACAGTGTGCTATAAGTATAATGTGGTAAATTAGATTTATAATATACTTGCACAAATGATCATTCTTAACTACTTTGCAGTTAGTTCAACTAACTTTGTTAATTGTCATGTCTTTGTTCACCATAGTTGTTAAATATGGGCATTTTAAATTTGCATTTTATGGGTATTTTAATAGTTGTAAAATAGACTGAAGAAGACAACATGTGCCTCATTGATTTAAAAAGCAACTGATTATTCCGTCTCGGCTTTTTTAAAGTGCAGAAAACTTACGAAGCGATCTTCGTCAAGAAAACAAAAACACACTTCTTAACACATAGACAAACATGTTTTCGGTTTGATTTTGAATATTGTTACACCCCTAGCAGCCTGTATTGATCCTATTTTACTCTCAGCAAATCAGTTTAAACATGGAGTCAGACTATGGGATTTATAATGTGATGTGTTAAGACTGTGTGTGGTTAGAACTCTCTTTTGTGGGCTGAAATATCAAGCCAGGCTTAACCATGTTATTTTGGAACACTGGCACGAGTAACATTTAATAACAACTCATGGTGGTTTCAGATGTTTGCAATTTTTATTCTGTTCTATAACCATCTTTAAATTATTCAGCAGTAGCTGAAAGGCAGCAGAGGGAACATATAAAATTCCATTACAAAATCACATCTGATTATTTTGATGCAATGACAGCAAACCTGAAAATATCAAATATTTCACATTTCACAAACATTCTATATGGCAACTATGTAAAATGTGGGCTTTTATAAATATATGGTAAAGCCTATAAGGTCACTGAGAATATTGGGATTAGTACATGATAAATACTTCTAGTAAATGCGCTGACAATATATGGAAATAAACAAAAATACCATAATAACCATAAGGGTATAAACTTAAGCTCTTACACATCAGGGACAACTGCAGCTTTTTAAACATGTTCTAATTAAGGCTTCTGGTCTGGCTCTGGTCCTTTAAACAAACGTCAGTGATTCACAGACAAAAACTTTAGAGGTACTTTTAAATGCCATTGTCCAACATTCTGCATAAAAATGATTGTCCATCACTCGGTCAAGAAAAGCAAGCCTTGATTGATTAGCCTACAAGCTAACATTTCTTCATAATTTGTGTGATAAACAGCCAAGATCCTGAGAACAAAGCTGAAAAACAAACTTTATATGTAGGCAAGCAGGAGATATTACAAAGAAGACAAATGTTCTCTAGAGTATGATCTTGTGTGTCTGTTTGTATGATCAGTCTGGCAGTAGCAGACTGTGGCTGGCTAGATTCAAGAAGAGGACACACGGAAACAATTAGAGCTGTATAGCACACTCTGTCTGTGTGCTCATGACTACCACACACACACACACACACACACACACTTACTGACTTAAAGGGGTAGCTCACCCCAAAATTCTGTCATTGTTTAATCGCTTTCCTGTTGATGTAAACCCAGATAAATTTCTTTCTTCCTCAGAACAAAAGAAGAACTTTCATGAACATCTGATTCAATGGATTCCACACAATGTACACAATGACTCTTTCCAGTGCTTAATAAAGCATCTAAGAGAGTCAGCAAGTGTGTCTGCGCCTCACTGATGATTTTCCTTTCCACTTCCTTTCCAATGACGTGAGGGTGAGTTAATGATGACAGAATGTTCATTTTTAAGTGAACTATTGCTCTGAAAGCATGAAAGCAATTCTTGCTTTATGCAAGAGAGAATATGCTCGCTATTTAACTGCACATGAATAAAAAATAAATACTAGATTACTAGACTAGATTATACTAGTGTAGAATCTGAGAAGTTGACAAAAAAATAATAAATTCTACAAACAAAATAAAAAGGAAAAAGATCTTTTTGTTTTCTATGTGGAGGCTTGTGTTTTTGCCTGTTAATCTTTGTTAAGATATATGTGTATATGTATTCATTACTGTTTGTAAGTTTGTTTGTGTGTTTGTGACCCACCAGTGTGTGTGAGAATGCCTCAGTATGTCTGTGCTTGCAGTAATTGCTGTAATCCAGACAATCCAGACAAAAATACAGCTAACTTCATTACAACACTACCTTCACACATACATGTGACTCTCCCAGTGGTTCTCAGGTCATATGGAAATATCACAGCACATTTAAAACCTAAAGGCAACAAACTTTTTATCACTTTAGTCTCACTTTTCTTCTTGTTCATAAAATATTTGAGGAATCTTAAAGAGTAATCTTTGTCTGTGCTGAAAAGAACGCTAATGGATTTAACAGAGCCAATGTGTGCATGTGTTTGTGCAGGTTTGCAATGTATGTAACAGCCAAAATGTAAAACCTCAGAACTTGTGAAAAATGTTTAGGTGTTCACTAGTATCACTAGTAAAGAGTAAGAAGTTTGGATAGGAAGTGAAAGAATATCATTAGGCTAATATAAAAACATTGGCCGCCCATCAGATGCCCTTATAAACAAAGAGGCACCCCTGTGTGTTTGTGTGTGTGAAGGGTGGAGTGTATATGATAGAAAAGTGTGTGATCATTTTAAGGGGGTTAGTCAGGGTGTGTCTGCTGTGCTTGTCTAATCCACTGCCTGTCTGAAAATCACTATATATTTAACTAGCTGATTGTTCCATACCAGCTTTCTCTTGCCTCAGTGTAAAGGACAGAGCGTGGACAGCCACAGAAGCTGAATATGGTTCTTAAAGTGCTTTGATTTATGAGGAATATACTGGAACATTACGGGAATACCCAGGAAAACATTTTTCCCCAGGAAAAGTTTTTTAGTTTTACTGAGATGTTTCTCATATTATGCTAGTCAGACTTGTACACTCTGGGTTTGACGATTTGCTGATCAGAGGAAACTGAAATTTTGCCTTTGATTTCTCATAAAGAAACAGCCCAGTCTCTCTCTCTCTCTCTCTCTCTCTCTCTCTCTCTCTCTCTCTCTCAAATCTCTCTGACTCTCTGAAACAAAGCAAAGCCAAACTCAGGGAGATTTAAAATGGCTTCATGCTGTGCTGGCTGACATTGTAATTATTTTGGACCTAATTTACCACCTAGCTGTATAGATGCAAAAATCACGCTAGTGTAAGTAGTTCTGCTACCAATGCCTACATTTTAGACAAGTGTCTGACAACAATTTGGGTTGTAATAAAGCGAGTAATATTTGGTTGGTAAAGTGATCTTAACATCCCCCAAGACGACTTACTCCACCAAAAATAAAAGGCTTACTGGCCTTTTACTAGGCTTTTGAAATGACTGCATTGAGGACAAAATTTCTGAGTGCACTGTTAAAAGTCTCCAACCCAAAAATACTTTTGTAAGCGCAGTACATTCACTCCTACAATTACTCTTACCACACTTATACACACTCATAACATATACATAAAAACACAACTTCAACACTTTCTTAAAAATCCTTTTCAGTGAAATCTTTCGGAGGTTTGGAAAGAAGGACAAAGGAACAACTGCAGAGAGCAAATGACAGATACTGGAAAAAGAAAAAACAAGACTGTTTAATACATTCACACGTGCTTTAGAGGCCAAAAAAGTGAATGGTTTCCCATAATGCAGCAGTGGCTAAGCGGGAACTAGACTTTTCAGTGTGTGTGTGTGTGTGTGTGTGTGTGTGTGTGTGTGTGTGTGAAAGAGAGAGAGAGAAAGAACAGTGTACAGTGTGGTATCATTGGTACAGTGGCATGGAAGCAAAGAAACTTGCACATTCCTCAGATACCCTGGCTCAAAGGCCAGCAAGCTCAGACATATACACATAGAACACTGGCTCTCCTGGGCAGAACGGCTCATGACACAATCTCAAACCACTGCTTTTATTCATTAATTTTACAGGGCATTTGGTGACTATTCTTCCTGCTTCTTTGAGTTTATTTTTATTAGAGGTTGCTCTGGTGTGACTACAAAACTGCCCAGCTCTTTTAATTTTTCTTTTAGCGTTTTCTACTGCATTTAAAACACCCAAAGCCAAACCCTGTAAAGTAGTATGAAAGTTTGGTAAAGGATTATCGTCACTTAAAGCCGGAAGACAGAAAAACAACATAGGACAGGAAAATATATAGACATTTAGACATGTTTTCTAAACTGTTGCATAATCAGCTGAGACTCTAAAGTGAAAGTGATAACACTGAACAGTTTGGGATGATCTTTACAATAACAGAAGCTTAGCGCGCCCTTATTTACACCCGCCCACTGTTCCAGATGAATCATTTTGGCACCAGCCAACACTAGTCATGAATATATGACCTGCAGGGTTATTCAACTTCAGATTAAAAGGTTTAAACACCTGTTTAAACACATGTGTGTGTCATCTGCAAATTTACAGCTGGGAAATTTTGGAATAAAGTGAATTAAAGAACCATTTCAAATAGGAAAGGGAAAGAATAAACAGCCTATAAGGAAAAGGTTGCGCTTTAACAGGTTTTATCAAGTGTCAAATCTCAATCAAGCAAAAATGCTTTGACGTACTATAGATGGTAAATGGATCTCATGGTAAATGGATCTTCACTCACACAAACTAATACATAATAAATGAATCACCATCATAAGAAAAATACCAAACACACTTCTGCTAACATTGTTATTAGCACAGCTATGTACAGTGCATTAGATAAGGAACTATTAATCTGGGTGTCTACAGTGGTTTTTGTTTATTGCTTCTGACTCTTTGGTCAGTACTCTTGTAATTTGCAATAAAGTATTTTCTTAAAAATAACAAAACACTTTTGTTGTTTTTTAAGATGGCCCAATCACCCAATATAAATAAACAAAAACCATCTCATAGACCAATGAAAACATGGACATATAACATTAGTTAAACTGCCACAAAACAAACGTTAAACCAACATACTATAAATATTATAGTAATAATTTAGCTTAAAGTCTTCCTGTAGTTGTAATCCCTTAAAGAAGGCTTTAATTACTTTTTTGCCTCTGAGAAACACTAAAGAAGATTTATTCTGAAGTACACTTGTAAGCAAACACTAGTGCCACCAATTGACTTCTATTATATGGACATTTCACAAAATATTTTCTTTTATGTTCCATAGAATAAAGTCATATAGTCAAGTCAATAAAGTCAAATAAAGTAAAAAAAGTATACATACAAGTCCTCAATGACATGAGGTTCAGTAAATGATGGAAAACAACGTTTTAAAGTTGTTACTCAGCATTATGTATATGCAAATTCATCGGTCAACACCAGTTTAGAGTATTTCTTCTTTAATACTGCTGTTTAAAAAAGACACTAAAACAGTTGGTCTGACCTGGGTGTGATTAAGTGGAGGCAGGGACTAATTATCATATTCATGAATCCACATATATTAAATTTACATTTATTCATTTGGCAAATGCTACATACATTTTTTCAGTACTTCCATTCCATGGGATTAAATCCACATACACAATGCTCTACCAGTTGAGCTACAGGAATGCTAAGATTTTATAAAAAAAGTATAAAGTTACATTTAAGGTATTTTAAAACATGAAGATTTAATTTAGGCAAGAAGAAATGTTTAAATATGATATTTTCTTGAGCATAGGTGAGATGTAGTTCACCCATTAATATGAAAAGATTTTTAACACAGGGTCTATAACACTTGCATGATGTTCACCAATTGGCACAGATGTGCCGTAACCTTAGCAACAAAAGGTTCTGTGTTCTGTACGACCAGCAGACGTGAGAATTCAGGCAGCACGGTTGGGTAAAATGTGATGTCATCATCAGTGATTGACAGTTATTTGTGTGTTTTTGGAAGGCAAGAAAGTGGAAGACAGACATTTAGAATGGAAAATTATAGACAATTTGACTGAACAGCAGGCAAAAGCACTACAAATGATAACTTTCAGTAATATACACCACAGCTCTAATGAAATGACTCACTGAAATTTCCCTTTATTAAAAACAAATTGGAAGCTATTTGTAACATTTTCTTGGGACATACTGCAATGAAACCCAGAATCATTAAGACAGTCTTGATGAGGTGCTTTATCTAAAGGCCTGTGCCAGTGTTTAACTGGACTTGCAAAGTTTAGTCTAACTGAGAAAATATTGTTGTTTTGATGACTCTGTTTGCATGGGAACCAATGAAAGGAAAAAGCTGAAATGTTGTCCCAAGCCCTGGAATAGAGAGGGTCCCTGCAGTATCACATTAAGTAAAAAACAGGGGCTCAAACGTTACAGCTTGTTGAGTCACATCATTCTTTTTGACATCACTGTTTTCTTCCTGTTTGTATTTTTTGGCAAAGCTCACACTTCAGTTAAGCATAACCGAGAACTTCATTAAGCTCTGGGCAATGAAATTTTCCACTGGGTATGCTGTGTGCTAAATGCTTCCTGCCCTTAGCTTTTAGATGTTTTGGTTATGATTAACTAAAGGCTAAGCCGCCAATAACCTGTACACACACACCCACACACATTCTGCTACTCTGCTTAAAAAACTGGCCTCATTCTCACAGTGAAAAGCACTGAGTTTACCCTGAGTAAACCTGAATGCTTGTTCAAGGGCCTAAGATTCAAAATTGCCCTTTAAAAGAGGTTTCTAAGCTGCCATCTCTCTTTGAAACGTATGCACACTTTTCCCTCATCACTTTCCAGTTTTATGATTGGTGTTTCAAAGTCTTTGACTAGCAAGACCAATTATGCAGATGGCAGTCATACTCTGATACTTGGTGAATGGGAAAACCAGGTTTTTGGTTTGGATTATGATACTATAAAAAAATTCTCATCTGCACACAAATGCAAGAAACAGATAACAAAAAGGATGGAGAGGAAAAATGAGAGAAACAACAGGGAGATCAAGACCATGAGAGAACAAAAGAAATAGGAAGGAAAAATGGAAAAAAATTAAAAACCTGTCCTTGACTAAACAATTTGTATGTGTGTTTGTGTGTGTGTCTGCATGTGTGGAATTTTGTGACTCAAGCAAACAAAAACACAGACTATGACAAGAAGAGTTTCTGTGTCTTCAAAAAGAATTTGAACATGAAATGAAATGAGAATTTGAACAGAGGTTGATGAATAAGAATCTAATCACCACTGCAAATCAAACCTAGACGACCATTGATTCATACACCCACAAACACACAAGCATTGGCAGTCTCCTGGAATTCTGACTGGATTTCTGATACATTTTCCACCCTGAACAGCTTTTTTGTAGATCGCTGGATTTTCCGTGCTGCGGTGCATTTGAGAGCCAGGGAGCAATAAAGCCAGATTAGTTCACAAGACCTTGTGTATCTAGTTACGTAATAAAAATTGCTTTGACTCCTCTGAGCTCTTACTTTTGTTTGCACTCTGCCTAAAACATAGCACACACTGAACATTATACCCCACACTTGCCTAATAAGGAGGGGCAACACACTAGAACTATAAGTATAACTAAGTGATCTAAATAAAGAAATGAACAGAAGTCACCAAGAGAAAATATGTGACGTTTGCGTGTGAAAGGGAGGCAGTGTGTGTGTGTGAATGAGGACAGAAATAGGCAGTGGGTTGTCCTGCTGTGGCATACTGGCATCTTTCTGGGCACTCTGTGGCACTTTGCTGAAGTAGAGGAAGGTTTGAGGTTTACACACCTCTCACCACACAACCCAGATCCTGGCAAAGACAGACAGAGAGTGGGTGACAACAAGAGAAACAGAGAGGCAGGGACTGCATGATACGTAATGAAACTGTCAGTGTGGAACTCAAAATCTTAATCTTATTTTAAACAGAGACAACTGTGAGCGTCTGATCTTCCAGACAGTCTTTGACTGCATTCTATGACTGCAGCCACAAAAATGAAGTTATAGAAAAAATGTAATGTGTCATCTTGAATCAGGCCTTGAGGAAAAGGTTAAATAGTTCCAGAGCCTCATGCTAAACATGTTTGTACTTAAAAGGTTTATAGTAACATTGATTGCACAGCGTTAACATCTGAGTGTTACTGTAATTGCTTATTTACATTGAACCCAATGAAATCTGGACTTATGATTACTTATGAAGACAATATAGGATGAAATATTTAGGGGTTTTAAGTCTTTCCTTGTTTGAAGTCAAAGTTACTGACCAATATTTGAACTCTCATGCACACAAAAAGACTTTGTTTGAGATACAGAAAGAGATTATATATAGATAGAGTTTGTGTTTTGTCTATAATGTATGAGTCAAATGTGTGATCCTGTGAGCCTACATTGTTAGCCTATGAGGTAAACAGCTATATTAACATACTACATAAAGAGTGTGTATGTGTGTGTGTGTGTGTGTGCGCGCGCGTGTGTGTGTGTGTGTGTAAAGAAACTTTTCACGCCATTTAAGAAAGTCAGTAGGTGTAAGCAAACACACCAGAGGCACCGTCCCTGTACTGTTGACCTCACTAATATTTTCACTTTCAGAGCATCAGAAAGGAACTGCACACATACACACACACTACTGAGTATTTGCCACATGTTTACAAGTCAGAACCATCTTGAATGCATTGCTCACTTCTTATGTACAACACTCAACTCACAATGTGTTTCAATTAACTCTGTCAAATCCAATCACAGCTTCCTACAGCAAGCAGCTTCTATGCACTGAACTATTTAAACTTTCATATAGTTTGTGGTTTATACCACAGTCAGATTCCTCACACCAGGAGGGCAACCAGTCAAGAGCCTGCAGTCAGTAGCTGAACTGTCCTTATCAGCCCAAGGAAACATGATTATTAATACAAGCATTAGCTTACAGATCAACATCAAAGTACACAACAGCATTAAACAGACTGTTCAGGATGACAAATTGATGAAAGAATTTTCATTTTTGAGTGAACTGCCCCTTTCAGCTAAGTGTGTGTGTATGTGTTTCCATCCAAGACTTCCATAAATAAGGCCTTCCCTCAGTAGTGAACTAGTTTGCTCTTTATTTTTAACACATTAATTTATTTTTGAACTCAAAAGCACATGGGCAACCATCAGACCACATCACAGAGTCAGAAGTGGGGAAAGACTGAGACAGAAAGATAACACACACCAAAAGAATCTGCTGAGAGAGCTGAAATAACAACCACTTTTATCAAACCACTGATGAAAAACAGTCAGATATGAACAGCTAAACACATTTAGCTCTCAAACCATATCAGCTCCACACATTCTTTACTTGATATAAAAAACTGGCACACCAGCCTACGCAAAGAGGGTTTCTCCCAGTTACACACACAGACACACAAAAACAAGTTTGATTGTTGTAGTGCGCTGACCATGTGTTTGTTTACATTAATGGACAAAGAGAGTGTGATTATACAGTAGCTTGGGTAAATGTTTATGGGCAAAAGAGAATGTTTATGTGCATGTGTGCAGTTTAGATCTTGCCATAGATTTTGTGGCACCATGCCCCACCATATCCAATGGGGTACAACTCAGCCCTGCCAACCAGACAATATGCTAAAACCACCACGACGAAAAAAAGAGACAAAGGGAGGGGGGTCATTTCAAGTTTGTACATTCATACCATTTTTATCAATGGGAATTACTGAGAATGCCGACAATACTTTCTCATTGTTACATAAGTGCATAAAGTATTTCAGCGCCAAGAACCCGTTTGGAAGTAGACGGGCCAATCGCAAACAGTAACTGAAAAACGGATAATAACCGTATTGAAACGTTTGCTTACCGACTCTGAAGCCAGGCCCGGTTAGGGTATCCGCTGACTGCCCGTTTTCCCCTATGAGGGTCGTATTGTTGCCCTGCTCGCAGGTGTCCTGACACTGGCCTTTCAGACACGTTCGTTTGCAGATGAGCGGCGCGATGACTACTTTAAAGCGCTCGCGGGTGGACGAGCGCTCGACACACAGAGCCTGCCGCGGGAACGCGAGCCAGACGAGGAGCAGATGGGAGAGAATCAGCGAGGGCATGCTGGCATCCCTCAATGCCAACGCAAAACAACGCAGAGCATTCACGCCACCGCCGCCTACGGTATATCCACTTAAAGCCCGAGAAATCTGACAGTGTCTCCGGGAACGACCGCAAAAGACGTTTCTCGCTGGAGCCTCGTTTGGAAAATGTACGCAGAACTGCTCTTTTCCCAGGCTGCTCAGGCTACAAAATTCCTCTCGCTGAAAGTTTTCCTGATGCCTTTCTCTACCTTTCTATGCTAAAAAATTACGTTCGGTTCGAAGTATAAAAAGGTTCATTGTCGTTTCCCAGGCAATTGGGGACATTTTTAAATCCTTTTAGAAAATCGCAATGCTTTGAATGGCAGGCTTGCAGTGGAATGAAGTTTTAAACACTTCATTTCTTAAAGCCTCGTCCGTCGGTTGCTGTCTTGAGAGCTCGTGTGTGCTTATGGCACTTTGGGAAACTTTGGGAGGAGGTGAGGCAAGAACGAGCCAATCCAGGGGCGGACGCCCTGGCGCTTGGCCACAGCAGTACAGCAGCGGTGCGTAAAGTGGTTTGGATGTCGGCGCTTCTCTTCGTCACCCACTTTCACTTATTTCGCACCTAACTACTGCTCGATGCCGGTACTGTGCCCAGTTGTGCGCGCTGCTCAGCTGCGGTTACAGTCAGTTAATACAAATGACAGCTGCGAAATCCTGAGCCACAATTTTAACAGGAGCCAGACCGACTTTTCATTAAGTTTAAGTAGGTTTACCTGAGTGGAGTAACCGAGCGTAACTTATTTACCACAGGCGATATATTATTTCGTATAATTAATTTTACTTGCAAGACCCACTTGTCAAAGCATGCAAAACACATCTTAGAATGCATCAATTCTTTTAAAGTGTCAAGAAGAAGGTCAAATAGGTGTATTCATTTATTCTGCCTTAATAGTGCTAACAAAACTTGCTCAGATTACTGTATGGTTAAAACACTGTTTTTGTAAAGAAGTAAACATAGTGTCATTAATTACTCATTTTCAATAAATAATAGTTATTTTGAAAGATTAAAAACTATTTGCATTTTGCTCACTACACTGGATCAGCGGCCTACATAAAACAACAAATTACAAAGCAAATTTTTATTACAAAGAATAGTCAATACAATCTGCAATAAATGTATTACTGTGACCAGATAATGGGAAAAAACAAATATGAGGATATACTTGGCTTCAAAATTTGACTTAAATAATATAAACTGTGGAGAATGTTATTTTAAAGGACATGTGTAAACAAGTAGGGGGAGCATTAAAATGAGTAAGATCAGCCAGTGGGAAAGAAAAACAGAGGGTGGGATGACGGAGAGGCAAAATTAGAGAAAGTAAGTTGAGTCATTTCCTTTAAGAAAAGTGATTTTTCTTAAAATGTTTGCATTCAGCCACTAAGGAAATGACTGCATGAGAGTTCCTCACACACATATGAACACACAGGAGAGTTCACAGGCAGATCTTACATTTTTGGCTACACAGAGGCATGCAGCACCAAGACCTGCATAAAGACATGCACAGCTACTTTAACACACACAGGATTTTTATGCTAAAATACACACAAGGGGAGAACTATGCTAACTGGCCCTGACCTATGTCAGAGACTATAATCATGGCCAAGCAGATACATGAGTCACTTTAGAAACAAGAGGAGAGGAGAGTTCTGACCAAACATCAGTTAAATGTTGGTCAGACACTGGTTAACCAATGTCTCGTCATGCACATTAACATTTTTAATGTGGAATTTTTGGAGCTAAAAATTGATTGATTGAAATGGGCAAGCAATCTTAGCTAGAAACTTCTGAAACACTGGACATAATTGAAGTTGCTGGTTTAAAGCTGGTCTCACATATGCTAAGCAATTGCATGAAAAATGTCTTTCCTCCATGAAAAACAAAGGACAAATATTAAAATAATATCCTAGCCATGTTTGTTATACAAATAAAATGAATTAGACTTTTATTATATTTACATATATAAAATATGATATATTGTACTACTGGGCTACTTTATTAGACAGTTATTAGACAGGTTACAACTACTGGTTTGAAATGAACTTTGATACTTGGTTGAATCATTCTATGGTGTTTTCTGGTTGTAATTTTAGGTTAAGGATGGAAATTATATGGAAGGAGAGATCAGTATATTCCATTGGTTTAAAAACCTTTTGGGTTCCACAGAAGGAACCATGGTACAGGTTTAGAAAGAAAGAGGGGAGAAAAAGATGGCAGAATTTTCATTTTTGGATTAACTATTTCTTGCACTGATGACTGTTCACTGTTGTCCTGTTGTTTAATAAAAAAAAAGGTTTATTCAAAATAAGACCGGTTACCATTTCCTCAAACAGTCCCACTCAGTTAAACCTGTGAGCAAACACACACATACAGAAAGACTATTCACACAACACATATACAGAGTACAGATATAGTAAAATAGATACATTACTAAGTTTTTCCTTGTCTCGTGTTCTCCCACAAACACACCCACCCACCCAGATTCATCATTCTGAATATATTTAAATATATATTTAAGGATATCATTGAGACCCGTGAGGTTAGGAGAACATGTCTATTCCTTTACTCACTTAGACGTACCACTTACACCTAATATGATATTGTAAATTTTAATCAACATAAGGAATATGCAAGTAGTACTCAAGAGATTTATATATTAAAACATAAGCAGATTTTAATGAATAATATCTTATCAAAACAGGCCTGTATTTAGATATTTTACAATGAAGTATCATTCTGGAGAATAAACATGAACATTAATCAAAGCATATACTAAACATTTTGAACAGTAACTTCCTCCAGTTTGGCTAATGTCTTTCAATCTTTCAAAACTGAAGAAAAGAAGGTTGCATACCAGCCATAACTAGCTGTGTAAATACTAGCACTAAAATGATATCCATTACAAACATTATTAGACATCCAGTTTCAACTGTTCCACACATTTACTAAACATGATGCCTGATTATCTTTTAAATGTTAAATACAATTACTATTTGCTGATCTCTACTACAGGTGGACCACAACTTTCAAACTGCAACATATCTAAGTTTAACATCACATGTGGCTGCACAAACGAATGTAATATTTAAAGAGTGAAGTGATTAAATTATCCAGAGTTACACTAAAACACTTCTGGATCATTTTCATACAGGTGTCATACAGTTCCTGGCTTGCAATTTTAAGACTAAATCTATATTAAGACTAAAATCTACTTCATTTGAATGTACAGAATATACAGTACAACTTCAATGTACAAAATGGCATCTCACAAGATATAAAAAAATAAAACACTACAGGTGTCATGGCCACAGAAAGGGCTTCTCCATCTCTGAAGGATAAACCAAACCAATGAAGCAACTTTAAACTTTAACAGTAATATAACAGTAACAGTTTTTCACTCTTCGTCCAGTAGAGGGAACCACTTTTCTGAAGCTTGCATTATATGCCTTTTAAAAAGTTTATTTTCATATCGGTTTGCATAATTATACATTGCGAAATTGAATAGGTAAAATAACTCTTAAATATTATTAAATGACGAAAAGATGATTTGACAGAGAATCTGGCAATCACGGTTCTGACTTTGAACCAACACCCTGTGAGATAATCTTGACCCTGTACGATACACTACATTATCCAAATACTCCCAGATTTACTGTTAAACCAAATGTAACGCCCAAACTGACTAAAACATTTTTACAATCTGCAAACACTCCACCAAAAAGGTGAATAACCAAACTCTCCTCCACTTACAACTATACTACATAGTGAATAACTACATTTTATGTACATCAGTGTGTCAGTCTGTGCAATAAAATTATAATTAAGGCTGTAATGTTTTTAAAACATGCCCAGCATTGCTCTTTATGTGACAGGAAAAGGATAATAGGCCACATAAAATAATTACACCAATGACAACACTTTAAATTTGTAAGTATTAGATCATATAATACCCTGTTAGTCTTACTGGCACATTTAAAACCCTGCAAATCACTGTATAATCAAATTAAGCAAAATGTTACTAGATATGCATTACTTTTGTTCAGAACTGTGACAATGTGTTGATAAGGTAAGTGAATATTTGAATAAATAGTCACATCAATCACATTAAAGATATATAACCCCATTCCCAAAATTTAAGCTTGTTGTTATAAGTTTCCAGGTTATTTTATAGGTTTCTCAAGTCTGTCTGTGTATGAAGCATTTAAGTGTTTTTGGTACAGGACAAGGCGTAACCTTTGTCAAACACTCAACACCACACAAAGAAGCACAAGAAAAAGTTGTCCATTCTGCCATAGCCTTAAACCAGATGTTTCTTAGATGCAAACCAAAAACTTCTTAGTTCATTTTACACAAATAGCTTTTGATTACAGTGTCTGTTTGCAGTAACCCCTTTGTTGTCATGACTACACACAGTCAACCACAGGCTCCCCCTCGTTCCCCTCTTCCTCCCACATCCCAAACCTCATATCCTCATCATCTATGGAGGCTCCATCCCCCTCTCCCAGGCCGACCATGCCCATCGCTTCATCTGCACCAGGCTCCCCTTGATGGGAACGGAGGTGCTTCCTGAGGCTGGCTGGATCTTTAAAGCTGCGGTGGCAGAGTGGGCAGCAGCACGGGCGTTCTCCAGTGTGTATGCGCTGGTGGTGTTTCAGATGCTGCAGCCGGCTAAGACGTTTCCCACACACACTGCACACATAGGGTTTTTCCCCCGTGTGTGTGCGCCGGTGCTTCCTCAGGCCATCTAGATGGCGAAACCGTGTTCCGCATTCGGAGCAGGAATACGGTTTTTCGCCAGTGTGGATGCGAAGGTGAGTCTTAAGGGCCCCTGACTCACGGAAACGCCGCCCACACACAGTGCACGGATACGGTTTCTCCCCCGTGTGGATCCTCAGATGCTTTTTCAGGCTGGAGATCAGGCGGAATGTTTTTCCACACTCTAAACACAGGTGAGGTCGTTCCCCAGGCACTTCGCCCATCAGCTCTGAGATGGAGCGCCGTAGCGGCTCTTCTGGAGATGAGCCATCCACCCCTGGGCTTCTACTGGTTGTCATGCTTAAACCGGGAGCATCTCTCTGGGCTGATCTAAGCCCAGAGGTTCCCTGGGGAGGAGAACCACTGGAAGAGGGTCCATTATGACCTGGCCTGGATGTGGGTGGCGGTGTGGGTTTGGAAGCATGATGGTGCGAATGGGAACCTCCTTCTTCCTCAGCTACACGGACAAATCCCATATCACATGAACTCTGTGCAGAGTGTTCAGTTTCTGTGGGGGTCTCTCTCGCCTGCACACACATCTGCCCAGAGGAAAGTCCCTGTTCTTCTTTAACAGAGAAGCTAGCATGCGGGGAGGGGTTTGGGCCTCTAGTGTGTGAGAGCCGTCTACTGTCATCCACCATCTCACCTGTAAAACATCACACATTTATACACTGGTGGGAGAGCTTTACCTATATGAAAATGAACTGTGAACAGTTTTACTAACACAACCCCAAATCAATTAATACATTTATATTAAAACAAATACAGTTTAATTTTTTCATTTGTATTAAGCTTTTGGCAATAAAAAAGGTACTTTAGTCAGTGAAACAAAATATAATTTTATTTTTGCAACCAATGTTATTTTTCATTATGGTAGTTTTTATTACGGCTTGTGAATTGTTAACATTTTATTTTTCTTATTACATTTCACTTTTCTCATTGTGTTCATTTTTATTTACTTTTATACTAAAGCACAAAAATATGCAAAAAAGCAGACAAATTAAAAATGTATAATCAAGACAGCAAAGCATAACACCATACCTAGCTTCTCATTCTGTCATGTATAGGAGTTTGGGATCATGTAGGGATTAATGCAACCATTTTGCTTTGTTACTATTGTCTAATGGCATTACGGTTCTGTACTGGCACATCAACAAGTCACAAAAGCAGCACCTTCTCCAATAACACAAACATAGCTAAGCTTATCTTACCTGTTCGGTTCAAGTCTGAGCACATGTTGGACGAATGGACGGGTATAGGGTCATAAAAACTGTTCGTCACTGTCCCATCCGCCTGAATGGAGAGATGGCAACTCTTGAATTCCTCCCTGGAGTCAAAGCCGTGTATGGCATCACCCAGAGCACCACTCAGCTCCGGTTCACCTCCAGCAAAACAGCGCGGATCCGCCTCTGGTGGAGTCCGATGAGTTAGCCGACTCGAGTTTAGCGGTCCTCCTGTGGTGTAGCCGTGATGTCCCGTCATGGGCGGGTTACCAAAGGGACCCTGAAGCTGATCGATTAATTTCTGTGCGCTACAAAGACACTCCTGTAACGTTTTAAGCTCTCTCTCTGAAACTTCGAGTCGAAACTTCAGTTTCTCGTTCTCCTGCTCCTTGGTCAACAGATCCTGCTGGGTTTCAGACAGTACGGTCACGATCTCCCCCAGCAGAGTATCTACCGCGGCGGACAAGGTGGACCGAATCGTCGGACCGAGACGAGTTCTGAGTGTGGAAATGGACATATTTTTGTCACGTGCTGTGTTCGACATGCACACGGTTTTCTCTGCTCTGCTTGACGAGTTGATTATGGTTTGCTTACGGTGGGAAGTAATTGCTGATGAGCTGTTTGTTGGTGTTGGTCCTGAAACTTGGTTGAGTCTGCCAGACCCGTTTTCACCGTTGTTGCGCTTCGAATTCATTGCGAATTATTCGATCGTATGTTAACGAAAAATATGTATATTATTGGTTATTTCAACGATTAACCGATGTTATATAAAAGGCAATGATCATACTTTACGGTGCGACAATGATTTAAAATTGCCTCAAAATGAAGAACTAAATTAGCGATAGCAGCCACACAAACGAGCTATTCTAGCATTGCCACTAGCAAACTAGCTCATGCATCAGTAATACAATTCGAGCCTATCACTGACTCGGTGTTAAGCAAAGAACGATAAATAATCGCGCTGAGTGATCTAAACAATGGTGCTATAACACTGCCGTTATTTTACTAATGCTCGTCTCGCTACACGCCACAGCAGAAACCTTCATTCCGTGATATGAACGCTTGGGTCAGTCTTGACTTTTGATTGGTCAAAGACGCGGTCGCCGTTTAATGACACACTGGCGCGTAAATAAAGCGCACGTAAATGACGATTTCACAGCTCAGAACAAGATTTTAGTTGTTTGTAAATCATCTCCTATTACTCAAACACAGATCATTACATTACATACATTACACAAGAAACGTTAAATGAGGCAAAACTATACAAATTCATACACTGGTATATACCCAAGCCGTGTATCTACTTTTCTTTGAGATAACATTTTAGATCATTATCTTTAATCTTTTAGAAAGGTGTAAGACCAAAATATTAAGATAAAATCAGAGACACAAATCTAAACGGTAGTGGAAAACATAACCTGTTTTCTCCTACTCCTTAAAATAAAAACTAAAATTTTATGCAAGCTCAAGAGAGGTATCCTGATTTAACCATACATTTATAGCATGTGTGCTTTAGTGGCATAATCATAAAAACGTAAAAAATCGTAAAAGCGTCCAGTAAAATATAGCTACAGTTTCTCTTTAGTGGAGCAAAAGACAAATAGAAACAGTCAAAATGTTTTTCCTGATCAATTGTTAGTAGTTACATGCAATAGTTGGAAATATTAATTCTGTCATTTTTCAATCTTTGTTTAATTCAGACCAGAGGAACATGATTTGTTGATTATTAATTTGTAGACCATATCTAGAGTTACTGTATCTTCTATGGGAATGCATACCCAAGATTCTGCCTATACTGAAGCAGTTTTAAAGTTCAGTGTTAAAACCAACGCCTGGTGATGCTTACACACATCAGCACTCTGTAATTCTGAGCTTTGTGCTTGTAGGGTTTACCACTTCCTGGTTAAGCTGTTTGTGGTCATGAAAGGGCAGGTTTAGAAGTTACATATGAAGATATGACTAACAAAAAAGTGTAAACTTGTACATTTTGTGTAAATTTTGTAAGAATAGATAAGAATTTGTTAGTAAGCATGCACAGGATTCCAGCATGTTTGCTGTACTGTAAGGCTACACCAAACCCTAAGCTAAACTAAAGTAGCTCTTTTTTAGAGAGCAATTTTTAGCTAATTTTTAGCTGAAATAGCTAAATAACTGAGTGAGGTATAAAATTATGGGTATCGAATTAACTACAAACTGTTAACTACAAAAGGTACAGACCCACAATGACTTAATACAGCATTCAAATCATTACATTAATAATGAACAGGAAAAAGGGACAAGTTGTAAAATGGGTTGTCTTGTTTGTGTTGTCTGTCTCCCTCTGCTGGAGGGAGTCGAGCAGCATTTAGAGATGATGACTCCACACAATGGAGTGCTTGATGATCAGGAGAAAGATGAGCACATCCACACATCAGCATGTTTTCTGTTAAAACACATAAACCATTCATTCATATCACAGTCATGAACAGTTCAGATCAGACCAGACAAAGGATGTTGCACCACATACTATATGAAGGGTAAAACATAGCTCCTGTAATTCCAGAACCAAAATTAATGTAAAAGTAGTTTCAGTTCTGTCACTCCCTTGACATTGTGTCGATGACATGACCCTAGGTTAATGGAAAATTGGTTAATGGAATTTGCATGCGACTTGCCACCCCATATATATGCCCATTCATGACTACATTAGGTCATAACAACAAAAGCAATTTTTGAGGACAGATTAGGTATAAATACTGTACATCCTAAAAACAAAACCTGTACATCTTAAACCATAATTCCACAGAAAGAAGTGAAATAAAAGTATTGAAATTGTAAACACTAAACAAACAGCCAGTGACATTCAACCTGCTTCATATTGCTCATGTGACAAGTTAAGAGCTAATTCTAGTGCACATTATCACTTTAAGACAATTTGCATTTACAAGATACACAAACCACTCAACTCACTCTACTGCAAAACAAATGAGTGGGCAAATTTCTTGGCAAATGTGAGTGTGTGCATGTACCGTATGCACCACTCAGTGTCAGCTGCCCCTGGTTAAGACACCCATTAACATTCTTTTGCAGAGTAAACTTCATTTGCATCAGAAGTCATTAGCAACTGTGTTGAAAACAGTTTACACTGCATAGTATACATAGTATATACAGCATATTACTGTATGTTAAAGGAATGCATTTTTTAAAATAATGTTGTATTGATGCTGTTTGTGTTTGGGGTCTCGTTAGTTTTATGACAATACCAGGTTGATGGATCTAATAAAGTTGATACAAAGATTAAATTAAAATGAGATATTTTTAAAACTCATCTTACCGTTATACATGCTTAGTCAATCAAGTAGGATCGTCCTACAATCCTAAAAGCCAACAATATTTTTTAATATCCTCTTTCCTTTCCCTGTTTATCTTTTATAAACACTCTCAAACTTCCCAACAAACACCTCCTTTTTCTTCTGACCCCATCTCCACTCCACTCTTTCTCCCACTGCTCCAAGTTGTATTTTAACTGCTCCAAGTTGTGGTTTAGTTATGCTGCTATTATTTCAGAGTTTCTACACAGTAGTTAACTGCAGTCAAACACGTCCTTCCCAAGTTTCCCTCTCCATCAGTCTTCACACAACAATTTACATGACTGACTGAATACATTTTGCTGTGCTTTTACAAACTTCATAAATCATATTTTTTATAATAAATGTGTTTTCCAGGTCTTTGTTTTCTTCTTGACTTCAGTGATTTTGTTAATTTGTAAATTTTAAGGTCAGTGATTATTTTATTTATGTGTTTATTTTGTGAAGCAACTAAATGATCGGATAATCCACCATCTACAGCTCTTTCACCTTCATAAATCTTACAACATTTCTCCTCACCCCCTAACTTCCCTCATTAACAACATAGCACCTCATAACTTCAGTCCTGTATCTCTACACATGTAATTCCTTCCCTCTGTCATTCCCTGCCTCTCTCTCTGCTTTTTATATCCAATCCGTCACACACATCTGCTCTCCAGCTTTTCTCTTGGTGTCCTTCTGTCTTTTCTCCATCTCATCTGGCAGTCATTAGCTGGTGTGCTGAAAGCGGCTGCAGCTACAAGCTCGCATGTCATCCCTCTACCAGATTAGGGTGTGTACATTGTGTGTGTGTTGTGTATTGTATGAGCTTATGTGTATATTAGTAGTGTTGAGTAGCAAATCTGTTTTTTTTGGGGTACGTGTGAATGACTAAATGTTGCGGTTTATGTCTGGGTGTGTTTATTCAGTGCCCTGTTAGTCAAACAGTTTTGGTTTGTCTTATTTGGTTTAGAAAGTACATTCTGTCCCCAATAACCCACACTGGTGTTAAACAGGAGCAATGCTGTGTGTGACAAAATAATGGCATAATTCTCTACAGGTCTCTAAAGGTCATGGAGAGTGTAATTGTGAGATTTGTCGTGATTGTGGGATAAGTCATTATTCTACCTATTGGCCTTTATCTTAATATCTTAGTAGACATTTGTTTTTATAATATAGCAGAAATTGTAATTGTTTATGTTCTGCATATCAGTTACAAAAACATGGTACTAGCAATGCCATGTTCTTGAGTTTGATTCCTATAAAACCAAAGTCAGCTTGACCTGTGAGCAGCTTTGAATAAAAGACTAAATTCAAAAATTAATGTTTTTGTATTCAACAATATTTTTGTGTTTTTGCTGTTAATGTTAAGATAAATACAAATACATAAATACAAAGCTTACAAGTCGATTTGTATTTAGAGAATATCCAAAGAATAAAATTAAACTAAAAGAGTACAATCATATTAGATACCTTAAAATTTGCCACTGAAACATTATATGTAAACTGCTAAAACAGTACACATTAAACTACTCATATTACATAAAGCTCACAGTGAAGATTGACATTTGTAATTTGTACATTTAACTGCAATCATATTTTCTAAAGTCTAGAATTCTATGTTTTCTAAATAGCATTCTAAACAGATGAGGCATAAACCGCTGGATAATAGTAAATAATTTTTAACCATTTCACTTTTGTGTATTATGTGTTTAGCACTTATAAAAGATAAGAATAACTTGTCAGTTATTTTTATTCAATAACTAAGAATAAATTGAAATTTGGAGAAAAAATGTAAAACAAATTACACATATATATTTTTTCATATATTCTTACATTTAAATTCTTACGTTTTATTGCCACAGTTCTGTATTTATAGAA
>JBAJNP010004334.1:0-34089 GCA_036877545.1 Yasuhikotakia modesta | reverse complement strand
AAAATGTTTATGTCTTGAAAACTGACAGAATTTGTGAGGCTACCCCTTACGACAGACAAGCTATAAAACACGTGTTGATGTTACAGGTTGATACAGTAAAGCAGATTACAGCATTGCGTGTCACAATAAGATAGTTCACCGTACCTCCTCTGTGTATTTGCCCACGTAAGAGTAGATCTCGCTGAGGGAACTCATGCTGTTGAACTCGTTCATGTGCATGCGCGACTGCTCCGCCAGATACGCGTTCATGTCCTGATCGCTAATCGCAGGCATCTTGTTAATGTCTGAGTAGTATCTGTAAAAACACACACACACACGTTTCTTATTAAACGCTGAGAATGCAGACAGGTGACAAGCCTTGATCACAGAGCGTAATTATAATGCGCTTGGAATAACATTGGACTGAAAAACGCCCCACCCTTTGAAACCGCTTCTGCATTCACTTCCTGCGCCGGTGCAGCATTAGCGAGTGACTGAGAAACTTAATAAGCTGTTGTCCTTTAAAGTTTTACAGCAATCAGCAGAATCTGTTGGATGCTGGAACGTCAAATAATGCACCTTTAGTTTAGCGTTACTGCTACACTCGCCCCACAGAAAATGCACACGTACATAAAAGCACACAGATGCGAGTTTTGTCGTGTTGGCATGGGCGTCCGTTGCGAGCAAGGAATGCTGGAAAAGCAATCAGTCACTGTCACCTATAGCTGCAGTCTCTGTCAACGCTTTCATTAAGGCAGGTCATTTACATTTTTAATTCCTGCGCCATGCCAACTCCTGGACTCAACACGTTCACTGATTAACTGACGCTGCACGCGTACGTTTCAGCAGTAGCGTGCTAAGCTCCTGCGAGTACTTTGAGTGACAGGTACGGGCTGCAATGCACCATGGAGCTATCAGTGAAGAAGAAAAGCACACAGTGAGAGTGAGAGAGAGAGAGAAAGGTTGCTCAATTGTGGTCTCCCAAATGAATCTATTCTCAAATGACAGGTACAGTCTATACACACTAAACAGTACACACACATCTGAGTTCAGCTAGTCGTTCTCCGACTGCCGCTTCCCAAGGCTAATGACTGGCAGCTCGCCTGACTCTAATTAATACTGTGTTTAAATGTCACCCGTTCCTCTGGCAGAGCGAGTCTGCACTGATTATTCCCCTTATCACGCATGTACGCCAAATCGCTACAAAACAGATAGAGGGAGTGGGGTAAGATGTGTCACTAGGTGTGTGTCCACTAGGTAGGGAGAAAAAAGACTGGTAAGGCCAATACTAATTATTATTATAGTAAGAGTTTACCACATAAAACAATATAATTAAATTTTAATATGGAAATGTTATGACATCAATTTACTTGCCCCTCCCACTCACAGGCAGCTGTATATAATGGGCCCATTTGAAAAATACGTTAACAGAACAAAAACCCAGTGACACATTTTTACCCCCTCTTCCACCATTGCCACACAGTCTTTTTCAAGGGTGTAGCAATTAGATTTTCAGTATCCCTGACTGAGAATTAGTCGTCCCCCTAACACACACCCTGACCAACCGCTGCCTCATTTAGCTTTTCCCATAAACCATTGCTGAAGATCTACCCTGCATTTATAAAGACATGAAAGGATCAAAGACAACACTTCAACACCTGTCCTTGACTCGCTCTTTCTGTTTTGCTGTGTAATTCTAGCCCCCTTCATGTGCCCTGCAGTGTGTGTGTGTGTGTCACATCTCTGATCTATAACTTCACTCTCTTGAAGCCTCTGTCTCAAACTGTCTTGTCAGACGAAAGGAAACAGAAGAATCGTCTTGGTACAAATTTGCCACCTATCATGAAACCGGCGAAAACAACCAATTAGGGAGCTGCGCAAGAGCCGTAACCCGGAACAAAGAATTCATCACTGAGAGGAAACTCTAGCTTTGTCAACACCTTTTATTAACCTGAGCTCCTCTGCAGAAACATCACCATCTTTTCTGCATCCACGCACCACCGTGACCTCGGTTCTTATAGACGCGCGACACATTAGCTAATGCATGAAAATTATCTTCCCACCTCAACACTTTTATAGCGAATGTGAGCCGGCGGCGTGATTACGGCCTTATTATTTTCCCCATCGCCCTCGTCTGCGGGTAACGGCCTCTTCCTGTAGCGCCTGACGCATCACGACACATAAACATGTTATTGGGAGGCTAAGGGTCAGTGTGTGTGTGTGAGCAGGGACACAAAGCCCTCCTTAATAAGTTTTATCAATGCTGTTTACTGTAGGGCTGAAACAACAGCGCAGTGATGCGCTCCACACTTCCTGTACTGCCGGATGGGACGGAAGCTTCTGGAAAGAGTGAAGTGTTTTGCTGTTGTCTTTGGCAAACAAAAGAAATAGTGTAAAACTCTGTGACCGTTATTGTGTGTGGCAGAATGGAGCTCAGTTTACCCATGATTCTCCATTCTTGGCGTTGTTGAAAGGGGAGCCTCTGACCCAGAGGATTGTGGGTAAGGCAGAAAAGTTTGTCTCTCTCACCAAACAGTGACTAATTGCTCTGGTGCGATGTTGGGTAGACCCAGTAGATCTACTGAACAACAATAGACCTGCAATTCATCATCCTGTGCCTCTAACACACTTCATTCTGATTACCACCAGCTCTCTCTCACACAAACACACACACACTATATACCTGCAGGACATAATAAAAGTCTTGGGTCGTATTCGCACCTAAACTCACTCACACACACACCCTTATAACTCAAAAACTTTCACAAGTGTACACCCACACTGTTAACACAACACAACCGCTCTGCTTTATAAAGCGTAATACTAATGTTTAAAGCATTTAAAGCACTATCGCCCGCCCCTCCACAACATATAGATCAAACCAATACATCACACAGCGTTAATACGAAACTCTTCCCCACACAAGCTATACATCACGCTGATTCATTCCGCCCAGCCTGTAGAACCTGAACAATACGTACATTACCCGCCTCCGGCACACCAACCACCAGCAGCCGCTACAGCGTCCCACAAAAAAAGCAATCTTTTATTAAACACAGCCCAACTGAACGAACATAATGAAAGTCTAGTTTTAACAAATTACCACACACACCCTCTCTCTCTCTCTCTGGCACACACACACATAAACACACAAACAAACAACTTATTTCTGCCTCATCAACTCACATGGTTATGAAAACAAGCAAACTGTCTTTTCTCTTTCTGACGTGGATCTGTCAAGTTACGGTGGAAAATCAGATCTTGTGATTGAGAAAAATTGTTGTTTAGCTCTTTTGCAGGGACTGGAAATTCAGTAAGGAAGTACAAAAGACCCAACAGACCACCCTGTGGTAATTGTGTTACTTTGATGTTTACATCTTCAACATATATATATATATATATATATATATATATTATAAATGCAATACTACAGGATTCATTCATTATTGTGGTATTTAAATGCTACACCACAGTAAAAAACATAATTATGGAATTATGGTTTTGGTACTGGAGTTGTAACTGGGCCTCATATATATTTTTCAGGCACACGGATTTCGCTCACCTCTCCACCCAGCTCTTGTAGCTGGGAATGTCCTTGGCATACAACAGTTTGTTGGAGGGAGAGTCTTTGCCCAGGCGGTGCTCTGAGGTGGAGCACGAGTCCATGAAGGTCTGAGCCACCACAGACAGACAGGCGTCCGTGATGCTGCTCTTGTGGATGTCGAACACGAACTGCGGGTTCTTGATCACATTTACCCAGAACCTCAGAGGTAGACTGAGAGGAACACAGAACACAGAACAAGTTTTACTTGGCATTCTTGTGACCATGTTTTTAAATAACAAGAAATAAGTTGTTATTGATGTTATTTGAATATGTAACTAATAAAAAAAAAAGTTTGACTTAGTAATGACTTTGTTTGACGTTGTGCATATTGTGTGTGTATTACACACGTTTGTGTATGTGTATGTTTATGTGGGGGGTATGTATGTGTGTGTGTATAAATATATATGTATGCATGTGTGTGTGTGTGTGTGTGTGTGTGTGTATACATATACATATATATATATACACATATATATATATATGTACACAGAAAAGCAACATTCATTAATAAGAATCACATTTTTGCATTGGGTGATTCTGTTGATTCCATATTCCAGATGTAGTTTAGTTTTGTGTCAGTCTCTGCAGTTCCAGATCAAACTCTTGCTGTCTGTGGAAACAGGCCTTGAGTATTTGCCCCTCACTCACTGATACATCTCATATTAGCCGCTTTGTATTTGTGGGCTGCGGTGCAATTGTGCACCTGTCTAAAACAATAAACACATACAAGCCTACTTTATCCCCCAGCCACTTTATGCTAAAGTGAATTCAGCTTGTGCCCGAGGTGTGTGTGTGTGTGTCGGGTCACAGGTGGTGTTTGGTCAGAGACTTTAAACAGACTGTGTGCTTAAAACTGCAGAGCCCTCATTAGTTTAAAGGATTGCTTTGGTTTTTGTCTCAGATGACTGAAACAAAAGAGACTAGACAAAGCTAACGGAGGAAAATAATAAAGGAATAAGAAATCACTGCAGTGACGTGGGTTCAGAGGAGCGAGTTGAATTCGTTGTAAGAATTATCAACCCCCATTTTGTTGCCCTCTGACTTCATTTTAACAATAACAGTCGCACCAAGAGGATTTAGGGAACAAACCTTGTATTTTGACTCCCAAATTAATCAGAAAGAATCAACCGGGATTATCTGTGTGCTATCAATGCTTAAACAACACGAACCAACGCCCTGGTAATCCTGCCACAGCTGCCGTCTGTGAGAGATCATATTTTAGGTACAGAACAAAACGCAGGACATGTCTGAAGTGTCACACTTCACAGGGAGCTCTCCGGGAAGGGAGTGAGTGGATTAGGAGATAGGAATGATTTGTGGATGAACTAGATCCTGGCTATATATAGAACTCGGCACAACTCTCACTGGGGAAAAAAAACTCACCGTTTTGGTTTTCCTCTGCTTTCTCTGTTGGAAAGGCCACAACATGTGACAAATGACTTTGGGAGACCAATGCATTGGGGAGGCATTACAATAATCTAAAATGGAAAAATCGCATTCTATAAATTCATCGCTGTTAATGCACCGCTGTGACGGACGTAAACAATCAGACGGCCATCTTTAATCCTAATGCCACAGTTGTTGATGCTATGTCAGGTTACAAATAATCTAATTTTTAGGAACTTGACTTGAGATCTCATTCCTGCTATCGTGTTATGTAAATGTCTCCACGCATTTGCGTAAAGTTCAATTCTGTTAATACTAATGATCTCTGCCACTCGCAAATCACTGTGAACGCCCATTAGGAACTAAAGCAAATAGCATTAATTCTGGTCATTTGCATTTCGAGTTGAGCTAAGCGAGTTAATTTAACCAAGCCAAACAAACCGCTTTGATCATCTATGGCACTTCATTGACAGCCTGCGTTCTGATAGACAGACGCTACCACCCACTTTTCACCCAATCAGCAGGCAGACAATGGCGTGATGGATGATTCACAAGCACTCCCTCCATCAGCAATCCATCCATCTCTGCCTGGTTTTGGTTAAAGATCTGATGGTTACGGCATCCTTTGATGCAACTGATGGAAGAGATTTGTCACAAAACCGGGGAATCCATCACTTGTATTGTGATTACTGGATTAAACAGGAGATGCACATTCTATTGTTTGAATGCATGGGATGTGATGCATTTTGTGACTGCTGGTATTGTTTATTTACATGCACCGTTTGCGTTGATGATTATTGCAAACACTGAGTGCATGCATGCATGAAAAAATGCAATGTGTACACAAAGGTGACTTAACCGTTTGATTTGTCAGCCTTGCATTTATGCATTTCACAAACGTTTAATCCAGAGTAACGAACTATGAATTCAATCCAGACATTAGTATCTGTGTGTTCTTTGCATGCAACCCCATGACCTTGGTTTTGTTTAGTGCAAGAGCATGATTTTGGTGGTCTAGACTGTTATATTCACTACTAATCTCGCAGCAGCATCCATCTGTGTAGGGCACATTCAAATAAAGAGGATAATAAAAGACTTGGACATCTTAAGTTGCCATCTGGATTCTCTGGAAATCTCTCGTTTGTATTACAGACAGAATCGAAGAAAGAAACCATGCTGTGTGTGTGTGTGTGCATCTCCTTTCACTTTCTCATTACAAATAAACAAGTAATAATTATTAATAATAAATGGAATTATCCCTGTGCTTTATGGCTAAGTGTGTTTAAACGCAGCATTTTTAAAACCTGTGCAGGCAGCAAATAAGCCCCACCTTGTCTTGTACATCTTGTAAAGCTGTTTTTTTTATACAATAACAAAAATGACACTCCTTTATGAGGCCGCCCTCATAAAGCTACCAGGCTGAGCATTAGTCCTGCGGAAGACCCTCTCATATGCATTAAAAAACACACAGACCCTGGCAACTGTAACGCATGTCTAGAAGTCCGAGATGATAAACTGCTATTTATGTTCTGTTTTTTGTGTGGAAATGATTCCATTAATGTGCAATTCAAGAGCGACCCTCCGTGCTCTCCAAAAACACTTAACGTTCGCAAATGGCCCCGAAACACGCTGCAGGGGGAGAGAAATGGGGTCTATAAACCAGAGTAAATATGGGACCTGTACCCACCACCCCCACAATGTGCCCTCGCATCAATATCATCGCTTTATTCCCCTATAGCCCATTCGGAGTGGTGCATGATGGGATGCTAGCAGGGGCTAATGATAGATTACCACTCATTACATGTAATGCTAAGCTTGCTTTTCCACTCCACCCACTCTTTTCATCCCCCTCTCCTTTTTCGTTTAATCTGCTAGTTGTTTGTTTAACCCCCACAACCCCCTTTCCGCCATGGTGACATGCCTCTAAATTGGTCGGATGAAATTAATTTGGAAATGAGTGTTATTAATTTCCTTTCTACTCGTCACCATGGTAACAGCCACACCGGTGCCAGAGATGTTGTCAAACTATCTACTCTTGTGGGATTGATTCCGTCTCTCTGGATTTATGCAAGTTTCACATAATATCCTCACAGAGCTTCTGACTTTATTATATCTTACCAGTTGCTCTTCCACGTGTGTCTGACGTGCGGGTCGTGAATGTTGTGCTTGTCGGCCTGTTCATCCAGGAAGTCAAACATGTATTTGATAGCGAGGGGGAGGGCACTTCCTCTGTGCGCTGTGCTGAAGATGGTCTCAAACAGGTCGTCCACAAACTTCTGCAGAGTACCCTGAGGAACCACAAAGAATTTACATTTTCATCAATTGCATCCATATGTTCTGCTAGAAAAACTGCTAACTGCTAAAAATGTTAACAAACATGCTAAAACATAGTTAGCTTAACTTTGTGGCAGTGCCAATAAGCTATTGCTTAGCTTTGGAAATCGCTTGAAGTTGGGCACCATTTTCTTGTACTTGTAAGCAAGTCTTGTTACCCGTTAGTCATTGAAGGTGTACAGTGTAATCTTCCAACAACTTCACGGAGATTGGCCTTTATAAGCGTTTCTTGAAGGACCTGCTATTTAGCGAGATGAGCATCGGTGCTCCTGAGAACAGCTATCAGTGTTTATGAAAGTGTTTGTAGCCCACCTGTCAGTAATCCCACCAGTGAAACCGCTGTTACTGAGACCAACTCTCTGATAGTTAAATTGTTACTTTGAGTTTCACTTTTAATATCAGGGAACAGAAGCGATTCTGCGTAAGCCGCTTTGTGCAGATGGATTAAGGTCCATCCTGCACCATTGACCCTAATTTGATTTAATGGCAGCGAGTCTAAGAAGAAGAGAAGACGACAGAATCTAATCCACTTGTAATGAAAGAACTGATAGGATGCATGAAAGAGAGAGAGGGAGAAAGAGTGAGAGACTATCAGAAAAAGCACCGCCTGTATCTTCGCATCCGGATGAGGTGTGCAAATAAAATCCCATTCCGCCTGAGCAGACGGCCAGAGTCGGCGAGAAAGCTGAGGGAAAAAATCACGTTAGCTGACAATCACGACAATAATTCTACTGTGTCCCAGATCCCTGACAGCTTATCTTTTGCCTATGAAGATGAAAATACATATTTCTCACTCGGCCTCGTATCAATGTGAAGACAGCTGTGGGGTACTAAAGACGCCGATGCTACAAGGGCCCTGACAGGTGTCATCTCCCCGAGACGACTGACATCATCATTAGTCGTCCAGGTACCAAAGCGGCTATTTGCAGCCTTTGAAATGTAACCGGTCATTACCGCCCACTTAAAAGCACGCTATCAGGCACGAACAGCCAGGCAGAGCATTAAACTTCAACCGATCTTGTTTGGACAGGTTAGCAAAACTATTTGCGTAATCGAAAACAGAAAGAGGGGGGGAAACGAGGGAGGGTGGGCGAGAGAAAATAAAACTTGGCTTAATGGAGGAAGACAAAAATAGGTACAGCTTACCGGTTCTCTAGAGGTGGTGATGGACTGAACACTAGAAGCGTCAGCACACCCGACAGATCACAAGTATTTATTGCAGGGGTAAAAGCCAAACAGTCAATTATAGCGCTGACATGCCAATCATTTTTTAGCAAGAAAGATGGTGTCCGAGATAAAACCGAGATGGTTATTCTGCAGAAATAACTCATCTAAAAATATAACACACTGTCTGCAAGCGGAGTGGGGTAGTCACCGGGGCATTTGTCGCTTGTGTACGTTGGAAAGAAAAGCTTTCAAAATGCCTTGGTGGTCACAACACTCATTGGGCAGAATCACAGATACAAACTCACAGTTCTGTCCCATAGCTTTCCCTGCCAATACATCCTTTTGCTTGTGAAAACATGAGCTTCAACATCAAATCCCCACAGGAAGTATTTTCCAATCACAAACAAGTTTTAAACATTTTGGAACAAACCGTTGGTGCCAAAGAGGCTGCCATGATGCTAGGCTAGGTGGCTGTCAGTGGTTGCATATTGGGCAAAATCCTTCAGTTTAAGTCTAAATGATCTTTTCCTGTAGTTACAACCTCTAATTCTTTCTCTTAGCCTCCAATATAAAGGTTTTTGCTATAGAGAAAAATAACTTTTTGCAGCTTAATCTGTGTGGGGAAATATGCTGTTGGGTTGTGAGCGACCTGTATTCACACGTTCACACAAAGAAACTCAGTCAGCATGAAACTAATAGAGAAAACAGACCAACCACAGTTTCGGCCATTTGTGGCCTATTGCGATAATGGCTCATTTTACAAGGCACTGTTCTGACCTACGTGTGTAGAAATATTAAACGTTCAAATCAAACGTTCCTGCCTTTAACAATTAGAGGATTGTTCAGCTGAGCAACATTAACAACTCTTTTTATATAACTATTTAGGTTTAGGAACAGATCAGGCTTACTTTGGTGGCCAACAGTCTGGTCAGGTAGATCTCAGAGACCATTTTGCTGCCACGGTCTCCTTCCTTCTGGTCTCCATGCTCATGGTTCTTCACAAGATGCCACACCTTGACTCCGCTCTCCAGGTCGGGCGTGATCATCGGGGTGCGGGAGCGCATGCTGTCCGGGCTGCCCGTGTATTTGATCATATTTTCTGTGGTAACAAAAAGACAAAGACGGTGAACTCGATGCCGGTGACTTCCATCTGTGGTGACAAATGTTCCACAAAGCTGCTGAGATCCATTCCTATCTGTAGAAAACACATTGAGGCTTGTTGTGTAGTATTTGGAGATTGGATATGAATTATTTAGAATGTCTGGATGCTTAATTTTTTATCTCGTTGTCTATCGCTCTCTCTCTCTCTCTCTCTCTCTCTCTCTCTCTCTCTCTCGTGGGTGGACGTGCACGTTCGCTCATTTTAGCCGACACAAAATCGAACAGGTGTCAGGTCGGATGAAATATTCATGCTTCAGCCAACAGGGAGAGATCAGACCATGACATTTAAAAAACACAGAGCTCGATGAATGTTTACACAGTGTGGAAAAAAATTTATTGGCAAAGGCTGATTTAGTTAGATATAAAAAAGTTTACAGTGGCAGATGCCACAGAAATCAATCCTTCTAAGAAAATAAACAGCGTCTGGGAGAGAGTGAGAGAAAGCTAAAAAATGTTGTTTAGAGAAAGTAGGAGAAAGAAGGGGCGTAAAAAAAGAGGAAAAAGAGTTTCTGCTTTCTTATAAAATAATTGTTTCTTACTGAGTTTTTGTCAAGATAATTCTTCACATAGCTATCATAAACCTTCTTTTCAAACCACAGTTACAATAGCTCACCGCAGTCTTGTGACTACAACTAGTTCAGTATTTATTTAAAAAAATAAACATGTCTTTTATAGAAAAAACATCCAACTGCTAAATGAACTAAAACATAAAACAGAGAAGACATGTTAAAATGTGGCTAAAAATGTTTGCTAACTAGTCCACAGACTTCCAAGCTGAATTGAAAGTTTATTAATATATGCCTTAGTATTGCTATATTTTTACTGTGTTAGTCTTGTTGCTATGCTGACTGTATTTTTTTAAACAGACCTTTAACCAATAAAAACACAATAACTTTAACTGAAAACTCCTTTAGTAAGTGGCCATTTTATAACCGGTATAATATAGTCAGCCGGTTGTTTTCACCACATAAACTTTCGCAAGACCTGTAACAGTTTATTCCATGATACCAGATTTCTAATTGTACGTTTTAGCTTAACTATTCATCCACACTCATTCACCACAGCGCAGCAGATCTCTGTGTTATAAAACCATCACGATGGCCTGGGTTTTCACCTCGGATTCAAAGCGTCTCTCCTGCCTGTCCTGTCTGAAGAGCTTTCCTGTCATCTGAAGATAATTCTGTGAGGCATGATGTTCTTTCTGTCTCTCTGGTTTCTTTAAGGCTCTTTAGAGTGCAGTAAAGTATATGGAGATGAGATGATATTAATGGTCTATTTGATGTGTGGGGGGAGCCAGCTTTGATCTTGAGCTTTATCAGAGCCAATCGGAGCAGAGAGTGATGGCGGGCGAACGGATTCTGAGTCTCGGGAGGGAAGTCAAGTGCAAAGAGACTCATTTTCCTGCTTTTACCTTTGTGTGCCGTTCGCCAGTCTCTGCCATCTCGCTGCAATTCAGCTCGGGCTACATTCTCGTTCCTTTTTGCAACTGGCTAAAATTTAACAGCTGGTTTTCTGTTACCTGTAGGACGGACGGGCTGCTTCTGTTTTTACTTGTCTAAAGTTTTTTGCTCTGTGTAGCTCAGGTGAAGAAACTTCATCATGGTTTGAACACCCCCCCACACACACACACAGTTTAAAGACATACCATATTTGCTAGCAGAGGTCCTGGAGACTGTGGAGTTGTTGACAGAGTTGTATGCAGTCACCTGCTTCGGAACAAGAGCTACCACAGCATTGTCAGCAACCTGAGGACACAAACAACACAACAAACAACACGACAATCAGCAACAAACGCACAACTCTTGTGCTTCAGTCCTCTTTGATATAATCACAAACTCGTGCAAATGTATACACTGTTATAATTAGGGTTTCAAATATGGGTTTCATGTAGAACGTCTCTTAGGAGTCATTCATTGGTAAATCCTAATACCTTATCTTTTATTTCTTATCCTGGTAAATGTATAACTCTGTGGAGTGAAGAATAAGACGGATATTCTGCTCTTATATCTGTAAGACTTTACCTTTGGGATGGCTCAGACTATTTAACTATATGCCTCAGTTACTGCTAACCACGCTAAGCCTAAGCAAGCCAAATTCAATTAACAGGTATGGGCTTCTATCTCCCCAATGTGACGTTTCTCACTCTACATAATTTGCCACTGGGTGCCAGTGGCACTTAAGGGGTTAATTGAGGTGAAGGTGTAGATATGATGATGTGAGCTCAGAACTGCACAGGGACACAAAACTGCAGCAAAGGGAGTCTGGGCTTCATAAAGAATTAAGACATTCTTTACAGCCTCAACCTTCTTTTCCTCAATGCGAAATCTACCTCGTCTACTAAAGGCCTGTGAGGAGGCCGACAGACTCCAGACGATCTTCAACAGAACCGAACGAACATTTTACACACCAACCCGTCAGGTGAGAGACTAGGGCTATATTTCCCTGAAAAAGTAATAAAAACAAAACAGATTCTTTCATCTTCCCTATGTGGGCAGGTTTATGCTTTCAGAGAGATTCTGTATTCTTGATAGCATCGAGACATGTCAGATACCACAGGTAGGGCTTATACAACATAATGTAACGCTTCCCAAAAAAAGACTTCAAAGACTTAACGTCAAAGAATAAGTCAGAGCCGGATGCGCTTGACTAGAGAGAGGCTCTCCGATATGTAGAAGTATCAAAGGTGACTCGAGATATGAAGCGTTGGAAACGCATGGCTTCTTCTAAAACAGACACATCACAGCGTAGCACCCCTGCATGCTACTTTCACACGATGTGTACTACACTAAACCGAAAGAAACTCAGACATATGAGAGGGCAGGGAACGAGTTAAGTATGTGACACTGGATGGAAATAATGAAACCGAAAATTGTACCAGGTGTAGAGAGGGTCTCGTTCCCTCGTCTGTAACTCCACCAGGCTCAGAGTCCCAGATAGCTGTTTTTTTGTCAAGGGCAGCGTGCCTTCCCCGAATGAGAATGAATTAACTTCTGTCTTCATTATCTCATCTCCGATTCCAATCAACAGCTAATCCATCCCAGCGCTCGACGCCCTGCACCCACTCGCCACCCTGTGACATTTAATTTAAGTGCTGTGCAGACTCCTCTCTCTCTGAAAAGCTCATATGAAGGCCGGCTTACAGAGGAAATTATTTACAGCCTAATGAAGCGTCTTCTGCCTTATCTCCACCCTAAAACTGACCCTCTCAGTCAGTCAGAGAGACAGACGTACACATTTATTCTGAAGATACGGCTGTTTTATGCTTCTCAGCCCTGTGTGTTTGGATGGGCATATAGTCCGTGTGTTTTTGCTCATTAGCAAGTAGCTTCTGAGAAACCTCAGGAAAACCTTTTGACTACCTGTCGACCACCTAAAGTTTTAACAATGGCTCTGTTTTAAATGACCTGGAAAGTCCTGTCTGTGCTCTATTAATTGTGTCAAAAGTCACATAAAAGCATTTGATCAGCAAATAATGAATGATAATGTGTGTTTATCCAGCATTCATCTGTTCTTGGCTGTTTCCCTAAAACTAATAAATTCAGATTTCGATTTATAGCACTTAACAATAAACCAAGACTCACAAACAGTTGCCATTACAACAGTTTAGTGCATCTGTTCTCTGATTGGATGATTTTTGCTATTTATTACATCATAAGCTCCTTTTCAAAGCATATAAGGATATGAAGGAACACTAGCTTACTCAATATGTATTGATATCTTTTACCTCATCAGACTCTGTGCCATTATTAGAAGCTGAAGGCAAAACTACAGCGAGATGTTTATTAGAAGTCACTGTCACAATAACCTTCCCCACATGCCAGAATTCAGCTCCACCTGCAGCTGCATCCCAGTGCTGTCAGATTAAATGTACGGCTACATCGGGAGACATTGCTTTAAATAGAAATCAGCCGGCACAGCGCTCACCTTCCTTCTGATTTCAGATACATTTCAAAGACCGGAAAGCTGTTATCATGAAGACTGGAGTATCTGTCGACAATAAACGCTGAAGGTTTGCGTAAACAAACAAGAAAATAAAAACCATTCTGTCAATGTTTTGTAGAAATTTTAGGTAGAAGTAGACGACAGGGATGGTAGGAAGAAAATATGAGGAAAATGGAAAATTGGGTCTGCTTTCCGCCCCTCTGACGCATTGGTGTCTTGGACCTCTGACACCATGAGAGACCTGCATACTGACTGCCTCATTACCTGAATGAAATTACCTGGAAACTGAATTAACATTATGTCTGTTTTCAAAGCGGAGACTGTGTTAGAAGGTTAGGTTTGTTTTTGAAGAGAAAACAGGCTTCGCAGTGTTCTGGCTTTGCCTGCAAACATTTAAAACATCTGCAAACCTGGTTTTCATACCTTGGTTGACATTTTACAAATTTGTTATATTAAAAAATGTTTTTATAAAAAAGTTAAAATGTGTAAGATTTCCATACTTACAATTTCACCCAAACCAATATCTAACCCATCAGGTCTGGCAGTTAATAAATTCAGTGTCTTACCTGATAGTGAGAGAGCATGTTGAGTCTTTTCCAGTCACCCTCAATCTTGGTGGTAACATCTTCGTCCTGCAGTATGACTCGTACCACTCTGCCTTGACGCCACTCTGCAACGAGAGAGACAATCTTGTAAGTTAAGCGATCTCCAAATGACATCCAAGCCAAATTCTCAGCCATGTTGTTCATGTGCCCATCACTGCTGTTGGTACAAAAAACTGTGACTTGGTGGTAGAACGTGCACAAAGATTTCTGCTCATTTTTGCTACATTCACTATATAAACTACTGGATCTTTTTTTTCTACACAGATCAAAAACTAGCACATTTTCTGCTGTGAACAAATGTTTTCAATATACAGAACCACTTTGAGTTTCAGCAGCGAGGCTTGATGATTTCTCAGACAATATCTGACAATTTTATGCACATCTTGTTCTATAATCAATAATCTGTTCTGGTATAAAGAACGCTCATTTTTTTAAGCTAAAACTTTGTCTACTCTGTATTGAGAGAGGGAGGGAAAAATAGAAAGAAATATTGCTGAAGGAAAAATGTTACATGAAGAAGCATTTGGGAAAGGGTAGAAAAAAAGAAAAGGTAAATTAATCTCTTCTGCCCTTTGTTAGAGAGCCGGGCCTTCGTGGCCAGTGGATCGATGGGTGTGATTACAGCCAATGCTGAAAGCCACTTCCTTTTTCATCTGTGGTGGGTTGAGCTTCCTGAGCCCAAATGGACCTGATCGACCGCTCTAAGCCTCCCGCTGAGTTTGCTCTTACTATAGTAACTGAGCTCACAAGAGATGCACGACAAAATACAAAGATATTCTCTCAGCCTTTGAGCCCTCAAGTCGCTGTTTGCACCCTCAGCAAAAAACCGCAGTGTGAATCTGTAATCTGAATCAGCACTGAATGAAATAAACAGATCCTCTGCGATGTGATGTAGAGATAAGACGTCTCTGCCACTGCAAAATAAATATATATGCTTAGAACACCGAGGCCTCTTCACACCGCCTGCTGATGTCTCCTGCTCTGATCCTAACCGGGAAAGCAAAACAGCAATCACAGGCGGATGATGAAACATACATCTGGGTGATGAGACTAACTTCAAATTTCCAAGAGACACCCCGTCCATTGTTTTTATATCTCGGTACAGTATGACTGTCTATAAACATGCAAATGAACCTCGATGTGGGGAAGCTGCGACTGAAAAATAAACAAACAGAGGAGAGACAAAAAAAGGAAATGATTGCCAAATTCACCTGCCGTGATCTCAGGCAGCGTGAAAAAAAGATAAACAGAAAGATTCCAGAAAGGGATTCGGAAAGGAGATTGGACGGTGAACGAAGGCAGCAAAGATGGCTGCCTAATAGTTCTGCAGTATAGCGATGTGGAAAATGTGAGAAACTGAGGAAAATAAAGTGCTTAAACGCTTTTGTGGAGCCGTTGCTGGGAGATCCACCACAATGGATGAGATCTTTGCTGAAGATGACAGGAGGAGGACGCGGCTGGATTGAACGGAGTCTGAGAGACGGTTAGAATCAGGCCTGGGATGGGCTGAAGTGCATTGATTCGTCTGCCTCACTCTCTCATTCTTTCCCTCTATCTTTCATCCCCTCGGGTGAGTGTGACAGAAAGAATTAAAAACAAAGGCAGAGGACAGAAACACTCCGGTCCAATTTGTCTCTGAGGGTTTGAGGAGAGAGGGAGGCTACCTCATTCCTATTACCCATTATCTTTATCTGGCCCCGGATTGGAGCCAGAGACCATTGGAGCCCAGGAGACCCTAAGATCCGTTTATGGAATGCCGAAATGCCTCCTCTCATCCAGGGAGTGTGAAAGCATACACGCCGCCTCAGACATCGTCCTCACTCCTAATAAAACAATGCATTTGCCCTCTGGGGCACATAAAAGCATGTTACACAGGGGAGCTTGTCAATAGGGTTACAGCAATTTCTTCACTTATTATTGTAGCAATCCCTTATGTACAGACTAGCGCTGGTCTACGGTAGAAATGATACATTGGACTAAAAAGAAACAGATCAGTTGTTCTATATAAAGTCATGGGAATCAATTCTGTGGGAATATGAGGGAATGTTGGGTTCAGCTGTTTAAGATTGTGGATTCAAGGAAGAGCCTAAACTATGCAGATCAGTATTATTATAGCTAGAATATTTACCAGTGACAGTATGTTGTAGTTCCACCTGTGAACAAGGTGTGAATTAATAAACCCACCCACAGACTGTGTGTATGTCACTGCCACATGTATTTACTATAGATATATGTTGATATGATGCATTTATCAGCATGCATTTTAACAGACATGATGATGGCAGTAGCTCATTGGTTAAAGTTCTATATGTATGAATTCTGTATGTTCTACTCCAGACATTTTGCCTCAGTAACTAAAAGTTTAACAGAAACTGGCTTTGCCATTATGCACACGAACCAACTGGACCCCCGATTTTGTTTAACTGATGCCATTCTATAAAATTTCTTAACATCCTTAGCGTTCCTTAACATAATGCCTTAACATTCTCTGAGGATTGAAACCAGACTGTTCTGGTTCTAAGTCCCACCCACTAAACTACCAGCTGCAATAATATATCGCATTTTTTGAAATGCCAAAGCTGGCTTATAAAACCTGTTCAGCCAGTGAGATTGCAGAGTTTCGTATGAAATTTCTTCTTTAAATAAAACAAATCCTAAGATCTGTGGAAATTAACCTGAGACTTTCGTACAGATAGGAAAAGTTCACAAAATTTCCGCCAAATGATTAAATGCAATGTGGGTCGTACCCAGGTCCATGTCGGAGGCTTTGGGTCGGTGAGAATAAGGAACGTTCTTGTATATGGCGTCCAATATCTTCTCCTTCACCTGGCTGATGGTGTCACAGTTCAGAACCTTCACCTGAACCTCTGGGCTCTTCTCGTTGTCTGGATGCATGCAGTTTACCACCTACATGACAGAGGAACACAATTATTCCAATTAGCAGGTGTGTGGGAGAGGAATGAATATTTATGTGGCTATGAAACGATCGTTGTGTGTGATCTGACTGGATTGTGCGTCAGCTCAGCCAGTTTAAATAGTGATAAATGCATTTGTATTCTGCATGTGACTCACATCACATTCATTTTCAACAGGATATATCGTTTTCGTTTAAAGGGTTTAATCAAGCCCTATGGTGAGCTAGTATACTTCACACACATATATATATATATATATATATATACACACACACACACACATATATATACACGTCCTCTGTAGGCATATATATATATATGATAATATATACACAGATACATACATTATATACCTCTTATATATCTCTATAACCTACTGAGGAGTGTGTGTATAAGTCTCAAAGGGACTTATCTGCAAACTATATTTAAGACAAAGAGAAATAACTCTAAAGACAACAGATTTACATTGGCAGGCTGAGTTTTGTCCTCTCTGACAGATGCACAGCTGTCCGTCAAACGACTGCGCTGTATTTTTGAATGCAGCGGCAGGTAGAACAGCACACGTGTAAAAGCCCATTTGCCACATGTTGGGAGACTTCATTTTGCTGACTTCAGCTCGTACCGGTCCACAATTAACACACTGGTTCTCCTAATCTTAGTTCTGCTGGATTCACTATCACTGATGATAATTGTCATTAATGTCCCCACTGCCAACACCATCATCTACATCATCATTGTTGGGTGTAATTACACAGTTCAGTCAGAAAACAAAAACGTGGGGGCGAGAGAATGCAGAGCCTTCGACGGCCATCGCTGGCCTCTGTTTTGAAGAAATAACACACCACAAGACCTGGTGTACTCGCAGTCCAAGAGTATAGGAGTCTTCTGAACAGAACAAATAACATCAAATGCACAGAAGTTTGTGGGTTTTCAGAGGTTTTATCAGGTCTTGAGAAGAGCCGAGGTGAGTTTACTCATAAAATAACCTCTGAACACCATAAGCCAATCTTATTTCTACAAATTTAAAAATACTATTTAATGACAAAGAACTGTGTGAATATAGGAGCTTTGTTTTTAGTTTCAACATGTTTCGATACATCTTATTTACTCAGTTATTCATTGTAAATATTGCTTTAAGTTTATCAATGGCAATAAGACTATAAATGTCCGACACAAGTTTCTATTTTTATAAACTACAAAACCTGTGCAAAACTAAAAAGAACGAGTTGTTGTCTGAATGTACGCACAATGGGCTTCATCTGTTAGAATGCACAATAATTTGCAGCCAGTTAACTGTGGTGGCTGGAGTTTGTTTTTGCTTTTGGTGATTTTGCAGCTGTTTGTTAAGTGCTTTGGACGTGAAGACAGAATGATGAAGCTGAAATGACTCCTACAGTCATCAAATCAGTATAGTGTTCACAGGAACGGGCTGCGTGCCAAACGGTGACACTATTCTCCACATTTCTCTCTCTCTCTCTCTGTTTCAGAGCTTTCTCTCTCCCTCTCTGTTTCAGAGCACTCTCTCTCTCTCTATCTCTCTCTCGCTTTCTGTGTCAGAGCTCTCTCCCAGTCTATTTCAGAGCTCTCTCTCTTTCTCTATTCCTGTCCGTTTCAAAGCTCTCTCTCTCTGTGTTGAATACAGATCACCCTCCTGACGCAGTGTTCCGGTAAACAGCCCATTCTGACTTACACACAGCCCTGACAGCAGGGTCCCTCTGAACACCACGCTGCCATTCACCGCAGGGCGACGCAGAGGTCAGAGGTCACAACAGGACTGCGTGTTTGGTTGGGAGTGAAGACAGGCAGCGGGCATCGCATGCCATGTCACCCCTAACAAATGCACCATGTCTACTGCAACACCTGCATGCTTGCATACTACATATTCACTTCCTGTTTTTTACTGCTTTTTATAGGATCGAATATGAAATATTTAAGTATCATACTTATAAAATAAGCTAGAATTATGCTGTATGAACCCTTGCAGTGAATTGGTTTTCATTTCAAAACACCTAATAGCTTTAACATTGCCTTACTAACATATTAAAAAACTTGCCTCTAATAGATGTAACTAGATAATTTTAAATAAAAATATACATTTACTGTAATGCTCAGTCTGGCCTCTCTAAATTTAAACCATTTGTAAAAGAGTTAAATCTGACTCCTCTTCTAGTCCTTACTATCTCCACAACCATCTCCTGTCTTCCTTCTCCCATCCGTGGAAGATGTTCTTACCAGCGTCTTATAATCAATCTGCTGTCTGATGAGCTTGTCTTCACTGAGGGAGTAACGAGCTTCTCCTGTGATCGAGTCGATCGGACCTTTTTCCATCTGTTGCTTTATGGCACAGAAGAGAGAGAACAGCGGCTCTCCGGCGCACTCCTACAAGAGAGAAGAGAAAAACAACCTTCTTATATTTCACACAAACCACCTACAAGACTGTCGTACTGTATTCAGTTTAACTGTAACAGATGTTGGATAGGCTGTACAGTTGTGAGGATCTGTATAATAATATTATAATATTATGTATTATGTGTAGTTATTTGTGATCCAGTGATGGATAGAACTGAGGCCTGTTTGGTGGACAGAAATATTAAATATTATTTGTAACAGAGTGTTGAGCATTTTAGGCCTGGTCTAAACCAACATGAACATACTGTAGTACCATATTTAATAACTTTTTAAATATATAAATATGCAATTATGCAGCAATTAAGCTGCAAAACCAACTATTCAATATTGATATATAGAGCCTAATGATTTTACTTATATATTATATATTTTACTTATATATATTATTGTGGGAGGCACCCCCCCCACACCGGATTAGCTGAACTTAGGGAAAAATATGTTTGCTGAAATGAGAAATGGACAGCAATACGCACGCTTGTCCTAAACCAACTTGTGGTCTGGCCAGCAGGTCAAGCATTGTTGAGTAACATTCAAATTAATGTGCTGTGACCGCAATAATAACGTTACGGTCTTGCATGGTTGAGATCACAATAAAGTCCTTTGCGTACAGTAAAGTCCAATTTGAGCTTAAATGAATCCAGAAGCTCTTCAGCGTTTTTCAGTGTCATTCGTTCACATCTAATCCTTTAAACCAGACTGGAAAAAACAGCCTAAACCTCCAGCATTCATCACCTGCTGTTTGCATTCAGAACTGAGGAATTGTTGGAACTGTGAAACCGGCCCATGAACTGATCCCAGCAGATGTGATTTGGGAGGTTAATAGCGGGTGTTAGGTGCGAATCAGGAGTTAAAGTTGACGATGGTCTCAGTGCTGTATAAAGAATCAAGAAGCGTCTGGTGTTAAGCTGAGTTTCTCATTATAGATGCAGAAAAAGACTGGAGTCAGCAAGACTCAGCCAACTTTTAAACCCTCTTTGATTAAAAGTGCATTCACACACCTACACACAGGCTCTTCCTCTTTAACACATGCACAAATACAAACACCTGCAGTGCAGCACAACATTTCCAATCTTCCTGTGTGACTTTCCTTGACTGCACCAGGTCTGCCAAATGACCTTGAGGGTCTGTTTTCCTCACGCAAAAATAGCGGGAGATTTGCTTACCTTGAGGAACTTGTACAGCAGGAAAGTGAACCAGTTCGTGAGCATTTTCTCAGCCACCGACTCTGTTCTGAAAAACAAACAAACAAACAAAGTCAATAAATAAATAAACAATTGAAAGCGGCACAAAGCCACGATTATCACCGAGAACGTCACGCGCAAACGCGATTACCGCCGCCGTGAAAAATTCACTTCAGAAAGCTGGTGTCTGCTAATGAATGGGACATTGTTAAACAAACATAATTGCTGAAACATTTATTGCACTCTGGAATCTGCAGCACCAATCTGCAGGCCGTCTTTATTACCAGACTCCACGGCTACAATAATCCACAAGACTCTAATACAAGAAACCCAATTAAAAGCCTTTATATGATCCGACTGGATTGATGCCAAGTGAACTTTTTTTGCCCTGGAATAAGACCGGACTCATTCCCCCCCTCACAGTCTGGCTCAAAATGGATTGGATTACAATAGAAGGTGGCTGAATGGAGAACCGGAATACTTGGCTATGATTGGCTGACACCTTTGCTTGGACCACAGGCTCTGATCCGGCATTGGGGATGTACATACATAATAACTATGACAAAGTAAAACCTGATACCCTTGGATCCAGTGTCCAGAATGTGTGTGTGCTGCAGGAACCTGGTGCGTTGCCAAGACGCCCCACAATGAGCCATGGCACAGAGCATCAATATTTTAGGATTACACCACTGTGGTGTGTGCGTGTCTACACCTCCTCTCCTGCCCTGCATCCCAGCTGCCACCTGCATTCCGAGTCTCCCGCTGCCATTCCCGCCGCGTACGTGTGCCCGTATGCAAGCCTCTGTGTGTTGGAGAGCGTGTGTGTGCCCACTAAGCTGGTGCAACACCTGGAAAGGATTAGTGTCCCCTTGTTTCGTAGCCATTGCTTCAGACGGCACCAAGTGGGCCAAAGGAGGACTGGGCCAGAGGTCAACTGGGTCACGTTTCATCTTTTCTTTCATCTGTGGCTCCTGACATTGCCCTGTAATCATCAGCACTATGAAACGTTTGCAATGCCTGGAAATCTGCACAAATTACAAGTGGATTGGCAGGAGGGGGAATCTAATTGTGCCCCATACAGAGCAGCTAGACAAATTATACAAGGGACAAAAAAGACAATTTTTACAAAAACTACCACTGTGGTACTATGTCACATCTTATTGTGATATCTAGGGTACATTAATATAAACTATAGTATTGAAAGGCATGCTGTTGCTAATGCTAATCCAAAGAATGCATTAGAATGTAGTATAATCAATGTTACTAATTCACAACATTAACATTTTCTGGAATATGCCGGTTTGACTGTCATTATCATTGGCAAGGCCCCATAAACTCAGTTAGCCATGTCCTGTGTTACCTCTCTGCTTACCGGTTGGGGGAATAAGTAGCTTTAGTGCCAGAGAATCCTGGCACGACCTCCATATAACAATGCCACAGTGCCAACGGTAAACAACTATCACCATGCCCTCAGTCCCTGTTTAACATATCACTGACAGAGAGAAGAAAAGCAGGTCTGGTGATAACCAGGCCCAGACTGGCGTTTTAATGCATTTTGTGCATTAATTTTCGGTTAAAACCTGCTAGACTGCACAGACTGTAGTAAACATGTTTATATGCGTTAACTGGAGCTGATAGTACAACCTTATTGGTTACAGAAAAAACAAGATTCAGTTATTTTAAATTGTACAAAACATAACAAACAGACGCAGAACTTCTGTTCTGTGCACACAGATTCTGCCTGGGCCCGGTGATGACCCGTGGGGGGTGGGCGTACTTTCTCCTGCTTAAACAGTCAATTTCCAGCGGAATAGTGTAAAGAGCTGATGGAGAATTCTAAGAGCTGAGCTACGCTCCGTAAACAGCAGGAAAAGAGCTCCATATATCCTCCCAGCCATTTCTCAGATTCACCCAAAGCCATTTACATGCGACGCTGCTATTTGCCACAGCAAATGGATGCGAACAGCCGACTCTGTTGACGTTGAGGAACCTAAGAGCTGTTTATGATCCACAGCCTTGTGAGAACGTGAGCCATCACGCTGTGACAGATATTGCACCGCTAGTATCTGTTAGATGCAGGGAACGTCTCTCGTAAATGTGTTCATAGATTTAATGGTGTTGCTAAGCGAGGGATGATGAGTGAAAAAAGCTCATAGCTTTAATTAAAGGAAAACTCACAAACAAAAATTGTTAATACCCTTCATTTTTGAGATTAACGGTGAACAAATGACAAAACAAATGATAATTTTTGTTACCTCACAAACGTTTCTCTCAGTTTGAGACAAGATCTCAACCAAATCTCAAACTGCTCATTCAAATGATCTAACCTACACTGTCAATAAATAATAATAATAATTAATTATTATTATATTAATTATTAAAAATATTACTAATTGTATAGCTCTATAACTGCACTGTTTGTTTATTATACAATATGATATATAATATAACAATATAATTTTACACTATAATATTTTAATGATGTTGATGTATATTCATGTTTTACATAAGAAACATCTGAGATTAGCTGATGCAAAAATTATACCACCATCAATTCTTCAAAGCTTTCAAAGAGAAACCTGCAAGCAATGGTGGCATCCTCTGGGTAGTCTGCTATGAAATCGAAACTCCTCAGAAACACACACACACACCTGCCTAATAGGTTGATGTTATGCACCTCAAAAAAAGACTCACAGCATTATACGGTTTATTTCTTTAACCAAACAATCGTCTGTTGAAACAAACATCAGGTTTGTCTCCTCCCTAATGCATGTGTGTTAAAGAACACAGCTTGAAACCAGGAATCATTTCAATTTCGCACTCTGGCTCATGTGGAGAAGATTGGCCACTCGGCGCACGGACGAGTCCCGCCGCGTAACCATGGTTCCCCCCTGACCACGGATTATCCCCAAAGAATAATCACAGGACTTCTGTTTCGCTCAGGGTAACTGTTAGCGTGCGCATGTGCATGTAATGGGAGTGAATTTAAATGTGTCAGACGGTAACATTCCGAGCACGGGTGCGAGAGCGCACGTGTACGAAGGCATACATCCACAAGCATGTGTGGGAACACCTAAACCGGCACAACACATTCCCATGCAATCCTACAGAAGGCTGCGGGGTTTATTAATACCATATATCTACAGAAAGTGGGATGCATGAGGTTATTTTTAATCGTAAATGAGGAGAGTGGGCTGCAGGGAGCGCAGGAGGAAGAGAAATACGACAGATGGTTGGAGAAACCGCCCGTTAGTTAGTTGGTTAGCCTGGGCGTGTTTGTGAACTCAGGTTGAGGCTGGACAGATGGGGTGGCCATCGCTAGCGCTTTCTTGGAAATGGAGAGAGGAGAGCTGGTTGGAGGCGGCTGCCAAAGATCTTCTGCATTTTAAACACAGATGTAGAATCACAGAGAGAGAGAGAGAGAGCGAGAGAGAGAGAGAGCGAGAGAGAAAGAGAGAGAGAGAGGCAGGAGAAAATGATTCTTAGACAACAGATTAATCTTCTCGGTTCTGGGCCAGTGCTCTGTTTGGTGCTAAGCAGGTGTTTGAGATCAGACAGGTTTCCTGTGGTGTAGATCGCGCTGTACATCCGTGAGGGTCTAATCCGTTGGAATATTTAGAGTCAAGCAGTGGTTCTCAATTGGTTTGTCTGCTTTGATACAGCAACAAACATCAGAGAAAAAGCTACACAAATGTCTACACCAACCACAGTTTGTTTACTAGGGTAAATTACAGGCTTAAAGCGTGAAACCACTACAATTCAGAAGACAATTAAGTAGTATTTACATATTTTAAACATTTTAACATTCAAACGAATGTTTTCCTATTGCTTTAACAACAGCCTGTGCAGTTCCTTGTTATATTAATAAAGTTCAATGTTTGAGGGTTGCTAACAGATGTCCAATGTGAAATCTGAGGTCCTGAGGTGAATAAATTGAGAACCACTGGTCTATAAATCATAATGGGATATTACAACCAAAATTAAACATTCTTTCAACCATTTAAAGAAGCTTAACTTTCCATAAGCTGCAACCACAAACAGATCAGTCATGTCACATGACTTACGATATGAACATGCTAATAACCAACTTGTTTTCGCTAAAACTTTTTTGTTCTTTTCTCATTTTTGTAACGTTATTTGTTCAGAATGCACGGTAAACACTGTCTTTAATTTATCTCAACGGTTTTAATTAGAACTAATTATAAAAAGTGTCAACTAAACACTAATGCGAACGACGGCTCCGAGATTCCCGATGCTTGGAAAAGAGCTACTAAAACATAAAGGACAATTAAAGTTAGAGCAAATGGGTGGAGGTGAAAATCAGTTTGTGTGGTGAAGTAATAACATCATCCTTTGTGAAATTACAATACAGAGATATAGAGAAGATGATTGCACAGGGATTTACGGAGCTTTGCCGACTTCTCTACTTTCAGTAGGTTTTTAGTGCTCTGTTAATTGGATCCACAGCTAATTAATCCTAATTACAATTTAATGATGAGTGTGTCAGAACACTGAGTGAAAGTGTGCATTTTAATGTCCCTGAGAGCTGTTATTCCCATTCAGTGCACAGCAGAGTCCATGTATCAAACTCAATTCGCAGAGGTCATCCGCTCTCAAATATGGAGTTGACTATAATTAGAATTAGGCAGATAGAAATGATTCCAAAATTGAGAACATGTGCTTTGATGATGATACTCGGTGGAAGAACATGTATAACCTGCTTAGCATCACAAAGCTGGGGAATTTGAGAAAAAAGTTGGAATATTATGGAAAATTGGGAATTTAAATTGGAAATATAAACCGTCATATACAAATATATTGGTTACTCAACATGAGAAGAACTAATCTAGTTTTCATAATTCCCATATATTCCCATAATTTCCCTAAGTTTCCTTAAATTCCCTAAATAAATTGCAGTCCAACACCTGCTGAACCAGAAGACTGGATGGCTGCGTTTAATACCTTCTGAGTAACAGTTTGGGATGGTTCTTGCTCTCCAGGTTTTTGTCGATGAGGTCGGACAGCAGATGTTTGAGCACATCCGTGGCATATTCCAGTTTACTCTGCAGCACTGTCATGATCAGAGAGGCAACGTTCCCACGGTCTCGCATGGAGAACCCTCTCTGAGACTCCAGGGTTCTGATGAAGGACAGCAGGAAAACCTTGTTGTTGATTAGCTGTCCAAACAGTTTAAGGCCTTTTTCTACCTGTTCCTGTCTGTAACCTGGCACCTGTGGAGAAAAACAAAAAAAACTGTTACAAACAAACAACTTGCACAGTCAACCGTAAAATCTGCACAGTTACTCGAATCAAAATTGAACCTATTTACTTTCTCTGTTGTCCATATACAAGTTGCTGGTCCCAAGTGGTGCATGTTCCAAATAAATCATAATTTGCAGTTTGCTCCACCTCTAAAAGGTTGTTGCTTTTCAGATGATGTCACAAAGTACTCTAACCATTCCAACCTACTCTTTCATTCTCATATGCAACACACTTTTTTATGGTGCATTTATTTTTATTAAAACACATATTTTCCCATATTTTCTTCTGTAAACATCCTCAGAAATAAATCAGATATTTTGTAAGTAAATTGGGTTTAGAAGTAGCTTTGCCATCAATCTAAACACGCCTAAATGTCTCAGTTGTAACTGTTATCATGTTAAGAAATGTTATCACCATATACTGTACAAATGTTATACAGCAAACTTGTTTAAGATTTCTCATGTGGCTTACAACACTTCCTGCCAGTGACCAATCTGTCACCTGCTAAAATCTAATCTTATTTAGAGAACTAACTAAATGAATGGAATAAACAGTCTACAAACCAAACAACCAGTAAACAACTGAACAGTTTAGCGCTACTAACAGTGACTCACTGGTTAAATTGCCTTTACTGTGCGCTAAACGCACCCGCTAACAAACACTTAACCATGAGGCACCGTTCATGTGATTTATCTCATCAATAATCATTAAACACCTGTCAAAATCTCGAGATGGCTCCCGTCATTAGATTTGATTTCACTATAAACTTTTTCAGAGAGGGGTCCATTTATTCCAATTAAGTGTTAATTGAAATAGCTGATTAGAACCAGCGCTCATGTGGCATAGGAAGGCAAGGTTTCGCCCGTACGTTCAGCTACGATTGGCTGAAGAAATGTGTGTGATTCAATTAAAACTGTCCATCACTGTCATAACAGGGCATAAATAACCCGCAGCCCGGTGTAGCCGCACTGCATTAGATTTTAATTCTGTTCTCGTGCTTGGAAAAACAGTTGTGTCGCATGTCATTATAGTTATTAACGAAAGAGTGATTGTGAATCAGAGAGCAGCTCATTACTTGAGGAAAAAACAGAGTGAAAAAGAAAGAGAGAGACTTCATGTCGATTATAATGAGAGCTGCTGTCTATTGTTAACTGAAGGTGAACGCAAACAGAACACTGACAGCTTTAATTCCCAACAACCCCACTGTGCTGAAAAAATACAGAAATTCTTGGCAACCATTATCGTGACTGTTTTTCACACAGGTATGACGTGCAGTAATAATATACATGTATGAATGCATCCAACTAAGAGGCCATTTAGATGCAAATGTATTTTTGTACAAAAATAACACGTAATTTGGTTATTATTTTTCGTGGGGGTCTTCAGACCGTTCCAGGCCGAGCGCTCCTTGGTGAATAAAACGATGGAGCAGGGACCTCCTTTTCCATAATATATAAAATTTAGCGCTGCGTTTAATGCCTGACCAAAAATAAATAAGGGATAACGTACATCCAGGCAGCCGTTATCGCTAAATAAAAACCACAGGACCCCGGCGTGGACTGCAGAGATGTGAAACGGATACAGAATTGAATTATATCTAATTCTTTTGCCCATATTTCACAGAAAGAACTTGCCACAGCATTTAACTATAGCACGTTCTATGATGCCAACCGGTATTACTAGAACAAGTTTACATATTAACAAGATAGGTTAACTAATAGGGTACCTCAAGGTCCCTAAGAACTGGATGCTCTTCGATGCCAGGGAAAAGAACTCGCATGGTGTATGTGCGGTAGTCCAGGAAAGGAATACCAGCTCCGTCGAGATCGCTGGTCAACTCGTGAATGTCTGTTTGCAGTTCTGCAAAAGCTGTGGAGAACAGCAATAACAAATAGCTTGTGGTCACTACAACAGTGAACTGTGAATGTGGATTAGCATTTTCATAATTGTTTCCTGGGTTTAAATTTAAGTTCCACTTGTGAATCTGGAGTGACATCAGTTTGCTGATCAAGTGTGAACCACTTCTATATCCCACAATCTGGATTAATACTTCTTACCCTCTTTACACTCCAAGGCTACCCTGGACTCCAGGTTGTCCATCTGCATCTGCAGGCGTTTGAGAGTGAGATCGCTCTCACGGGACTTGCGCTTGTAGGCGATGAGGACGATGACGATGAAGAAGATAAGAAGGCCTCCTGCTCCGGCAATGCTGATGACGGCTGTGCTGCTGAGGGGGCTGTCGGAGGTGATGTGGACCACACCTGGAGAAAACTCGATACCACCCACCCGGGCCTAAAAGGAAACACCTCAGGTGAAGGTTTGAATTTGAAAACCAACACTTTGCAGCAGATAACCAATTTTGGTACCCTGGTCAATACTGATAAACAAGGCTAATAAATGAAGAAAACATGCTTTAGTTTGTAATTGGATGGCAGTTACGCCAATGGCCCAACAGCAGGGGGAGACAATGTGTCTGTTCTTTTTGGTGACTATATGGTTTTAATGGCCTGTGGCACAGTCTCTTGTGCATCTGTCAACAAGCAGATGGTGGAAAAGGCAGCTGCCCAGACATCCCATTCAGAAGCGCACATAGAGCTTTTATTGAGTTTTTCAGCTAGTTTTTATATCTCATTGGAAATGTATGTGCTATTTCTGTCAGCACAATAACCACTGACCTCTAAACCAGAGGTCTCTAATTTAAATAACCCAGAGGTTACTAGTCAGGTGGTGTTTACCATGGTTTATCAAGTGTTTATCCAACTAATGTGATAGCTAATTATGGGTGTAACTGTGTGTAACAACCACAACACAACTTACCAGAACCTTGTGACGTCCAGTTAGATTGGGCGATTCGCAAAGCAGTTGAGTATCGGACACGGTTAACGTGCAAGGTTTATCTCCGATCAGAACCGTGTAGTTCAGCTTCCCATTGCCTCCCGGGGTTGGAGGTAGGAAGTTTCTTCCCTGAAATGAACATTCACAAAGTAATGTAGCAATCACAACAAATGGTCAATCGATGGATGGTGATGTAGGTCTTCACGTTACCTTAAGTATGATGGGAGATCCTGGTTTGAGCTCCAGCACTCCGGACACGCTGATGGGTTCAAACACTGGATTTGGGTAGTAGATGAAGTTGGTGTTGTTGAGGGCCAACACTGACTGAACGTTGTCCAGGATGAAGCCGAATTCGTCTGGCCTTTCTGGGACTTCCTTCTGTCTGCTCAGACTGTAGGGGAACTCTGGAGCCATGCACTGCATAGTGGTGGAGCTCAGCACCTGACATGTCTGGAAGGTGGAGAAAAGTGGAGATGACCTCAAACTTCAAGTCTAATTTTCAGTCAATGTGGTGTGATTAAAAATGAAACAGAATAATTTGAATTCAGATTAAGATTCAAATCGAATTCACATTACAAAAACTAATTTGGATTTAAATGAACTGTTTGAAATGGAGATGATCAGTGTTGACTGATGATTTAGTGAGAACCTAGATTTAACCAAATCTTTCTAAAATATCCCTCAAGCGCACACAAACACAGACACACACACACACACACACACACACTTTTAACTACACAAAGCAGCAACTTTTAAACACACTATAAGCTTTTGATGTTCTGCAGAGCTGGTGACTCATGTCAAGATAAATTACTGCACTCGCTTCTGCTTCCTTGAGAAAGATTTGCCATTGTCATCTCTTCTCGAGTCTCTGCTATTCTTCATCTGTCTCTTTCTTTCACATTGGCCACATACACAGGGTTATATACACTTACCACTGTGTTTGTTCCTATGCGTACATACAGCACATAGTTATAATAAATATAACTGAACCTGAATTCACTCCAGATTCAGGTTACATTAGATCTGTGGTGACATTATGGCTCAGATGCTGTTTAAAGGCTGTTACCTAATGAGTATAAACATAACACAATGCCTGTTTACTAAAAACTGTTGTACAATTAAACGCCCCCATGACATTAGCTAACATGGATCAAAATAAGCAAACACAACACTGATTTAACACCTGCCATTCACGTTTTCAATGGTTGCTATGGATATGCTATCACCATGCCAACCCTTACAATTTAAGGGATTGACTCCTGTATCCTATACACACTTGTAATGATAATTCAGTTTAATCAATTCACTTCTAGAATTGTTCAGTGAGTAGGTGGCCTTTTCATTTCTTTCATTCTCCACAGGTTTACCAACTATAAAGATGCATCATAGCTTCTTTTAAATCTATACATAAGTTGCTTTTGACCTTGAAGTTCCATAAGCCCACGTTACATTGTCGACCGTTAAAACATCCAAGCATTCGATTCCCTCAAAAGCCTCTACAGATTTTCCACCCATTTTAATTGGGCTCCTCACAAACATCTACAGAAGGTCAGAATGGGCAGCTCAAATAGATTTTAGGTCAACATTCAAACCCTTTTCAAACTTCTTACGAGCGATCGCATTACAAAAAAGATACCAGACGTCTTGTGCCCCCACAATCGACGTCTTTCAAAGGCCGCGAGGAGGGGTATGACTTTTTTCGGCTGTGCTTTGAGGAGCGGCGTGCCAACGTCTAATCATATCGCAGCCCAGATGCTAAACGCGGCCATGTGCGCGATACGAGCGGGAGATAACATTACGCTCTTTTGTCTCTACTCCCTTTCAATCAGATCTCGCTGAGTGCAGTCTCCCATGGCTCTCTGGGTCCTTTCTGAAGACAGGAAACATGATTCCCCTCGTCTGTGCATCCAACCCATGTTACGGCATTCTCCGTTTTCCCACACAAAGGAAACGCTGCTGTTTGGACCTGGCAGCCTTCCTGCTCTCTGACTTTTTTCTCTCTTTCTTTCATTCTGTCTAAGGCTGCTGTCCTGGTCCAATGAGGCGCAGCCGACACAGGTGATTGGAGCGGGGGGAATAGTCTGGTAATGGCCATTCCAGTTCACCAGGCTCAGGTTGGGTGAGGGCTGAGTGCTCATTTACAGTGTGGAAAGCTGTCTGCACTTACGTTGACCGTCTCCATGTTCTTGTATTTGGCTCTGATGAGGGGGTTCTGAATGATGTCCAGGTTGGAACCCGTCACGGTCACTGGTGTGTTGCCACTGCGAAACCAACAACATGTTTCAGGTTTTCAGCAGATGCATTTGTTGTTGTTTTTCACATTGTGTAGGTCTTTATTTGACAGCTTGATAACAATGTACATTAGAAAAATCACCATATGATTTCATTTACTTTAAAATATATAATTAAAGCTAATTTTGGAAGGGGATTCACCTGTAAATGCTCCACTCAGGTTCCAGTTTGGTGATAGTGGGGTCCTCCACATACTCAAACTTAAGGTCTTTGTGAATGTGGGCTTTATCCACAAACACTGATACAGACACATTCCCATAGCCTTGCATGGAGTCGTGAGACCGGCATGTTATCCACTGTCCTCCTCTCCTGCGTCATCAGACGTTCAAAAAACAATCAAACCAATCAGTTTTCAGCTTTCAGTTTCCAGAAGTTCATATTTACAATGTAAGGCTTCTAAGCCAATGTTTTATTTAGAGGTTAGCTGCATCTTATCTTGATATTATCTTATACTGATCTAAAAACTTAAGACTTTACAGTTTTGTATTCTTCTTTTCCTTTTGTTGATGCTGTGTTTTGGTAGATTACTTCTGAACTTTTTTTAATAAAAAACTGAATTTTAAGTTGAAGACAATTTAAGAAATCTTCAAAAAGGTTACAATGTCTCCTATCTACTTTGTAAATCTTTCTGCAGTGAATCACCACAGTTTTGTATTAGTAAAAAGCTTTAGGGACTTTACTAGACCTAAAAGAACCTTCTAGTCACACGATGAGGCGTGCGCTTGCACCTAAAGCGAGACTGTTGTGATGGTTATTGATGTTATTGATTAAGGATCAGAAATTCTCAAGCTCCTAATAACAGCATTGATTTTCTCTGACAGAATGGAGTCACTCGAGTCTCTGAGTGGATGGCAAGCCGACCTATAGATCTGTGATCATGAAGGGCACCGCTATAACTGTCCATCAGACTCTACCTTTGAAAGGTGCATTTCTGGTCTTTGAACATGATGGACACGTTGCTGCCGGCGTCCAGGTTGCTGCCGGTGATGTTGACGATGGTGCCCCCAGATACAGGCCCTCGACTGGGCTTCAAACTCAACAGCCTGGGGATCTGTGGAAAACAAGGTCAAAGCGACCGATGGGAATTATTGATAAAAACAAACAGCGCATGAAAGCAGATAAAGGTTTCATTCCTCCATTTTTCATTTCAAATCAGATTATCATCTTTTTCTCAGAACTCCAATTGCCCTCCTCACCCACGAATCTCGTAATCCAATTACGACATGTTACCGAAGCATAAAAACCATTAATGTTTACATAAAAGTGATAAACGGTATAATGCCGCTCTATTACGGTAAAAATTGGAATGCGGTTTCGTTCATTTGTTTAGCTGGGTCCCAATCTGATTATGGGGTTTGTATCGGTGTGTGCAATGCGAGTACGATAGAAGCAAGAAGAGTGAAAAACAAAGACAGATTTAAACGTGAGTGAGGACGGCTGTAAAACTATGGTTTTATAGCGAGTCTTTTTGAGAGTTGACCCAGCCCTCAATGGGATCAAGTGCCCACTGATATGACTAAGTGCATCAGGAGGGCTACAGGGCCAGAGGGTCCACTATTTATCAGAGACACAACAGTAAATCCAGGCACTTTCAACCCCCTGAGTGGCAAAGGCTTTTAATTACACAGGCATGATTAGGATCATGGCAGAGGAGGCGGATGGTCATTGGAGGTTAGTTTTATGGCTGGTGATTTGTTGAGGTACTTACCACAAAGTAATAGTACTTAGATGACTTGGCCATGAACTCGGGCCGACACTCTCCAACACACACTTGGACGTTTCCAGCAAACTGGCTCCGTTCTGCCTTTCCCATTTCACACACAATCCTGTAAAAAAAAACACACATTTGTTATTTATTACTCAATATTAATATTCACAGTATATATATCAGTCACTCTTTAGATAAATTTATATAAGTCCATTTTTAAGGCTAGCTTATATATGATTTCGTATGTTTATATTTTTTATGTTTATTTCTTTTGTTATTAGTTTATTTATTTTTAGCTTTAATATTTATTTGTTCTTTACTCATCATTAGGTCTGTAACTTTATTATAAACTCCAACTTTACATGTTTAATGAACAAAATCTGAAGGTGTCAAAAATATTTTGGCAGCTGGAATTTTGTAAATATTTATGAAATATTTACGGTTAATTTTCTTTCCAATTCACCAGCCATTAGCAAATGCAGCCAAAAGTTATTTTGGAACCGGTGTTGTGTTGTGTAACACCAAACTACAGCTGAGGAACTTGAGGAACGTAACCACTTACTGTTCTGCAGGAATGTATCCCTCAGGTACTGGAGTACATTCAACATCTGCCACCTTCACATGGTCCTTAATCTCACTGAAGTCCAACCCCAGGTTCTCACCACGAATGGTCACCAGCGTCCCGCCTTCCCGCGGCCCTCGAAGGGGAGTTATCTGTACAGGTAGCCATGGAGACACAATAAAAGCATTTGGTCCAATAATTCCATTAAAATAATGAACAACACGGACATCTTCCTCCCCCCTCTATCATCTCCATCATTGGTACGAGCCAACAGAAAATAGAGAATGACTCAGCAACGTTTCCCATCATGCACCTGCAGGAGTCAGTGAGCGCTAGGGGAGGGCAGCGGTGGAGAAGCTGTGAGCGATTTGGTTCAGCGGGATAATTGGGCCGTTCTCTGTCAGGGAAGCAAAGCCTGTGCGCTTATAGTGAATAATGATCAGCTACACCACCAGCTGAGTCCTGCCTATAGCAAAACAAAGTCATGCTAATTTGTGAACACAGAGTCAGCGTCTAGGAAAAATATGCAAACACCAGCGTGAAAACTCTCACGCTAGCCTGGAATATGAACAGGGGCGTGTGAGGATGCGTGATCAAACACCTTTTGGTCTTTGTGCTCCTGTGAAGCACCAGAGTTCATGTGTGTTTAATATGCTAAATCTACACTAGCCTTGATATTGTTGGTGTCAACAAGAAACACTTTGCTGTTGTTTCAATATATCTATTATATTTATGCACAGAAAT
>JBAJNP010004333.1:0-34093 GCA_036877545.1 Yasuhikotakia modesta | reverse complement strand
ATAACTAATTCAGATTTTAAATAAACATACAGGTTTTGGTAAACTTTATAGGTCTACTTTAAAAATTACTAAGTATTAATGTGTTAGTTTATCTATTAACCAGAATGACTTGTCATTTGTCATCACACACAAACAGTTGCATGGAATGAAAAACATGTTTATTTATACATTGTTTTCCTCATTAGATTGTTTTCCTAACCCACATCTATTTTATAAAATATTTATAAAATATAGTATGTCAACAGTGAGTTTGCACAGTGTATTTTTCCTACTTTTCAGTCACTTTAAATTCAAACAGATATTCCATTCCTGGGCACATTTCTATAGGCAAAGTTTGTTTATCTTGCTCACAATTAAGATAATAGACAGGGAAATAAATGCTACTGACAGATGTCCATGTGTCCAAGAACATGGATCATTTTCCTACAATGTTCCAAAAGTATGGGTTAAGCTTGTTCCTGATAGCCAGTGTCCTTCAGACTTTAGCTCCACCCCTAATCAAATCACGTGATCACACGTGAATCAGCCAATCAAGATTACCTGAAGACTACAGGCAGAGTTTTGTCAGGGTTGGAACTAAACTCTGGAAACTGGCTCTCCAGGAACAAGGTTTCCCATACCTGGACTATATTATTCAAATAACTCTCTGACCCCTTATAATGCAAAAACCTCCAGAAGAGATTTCAATTGTGATATTCAAAGAGATTTGGCTTGTGTCCTTGAAGAGTAAACAAAAGAAACAATGACAAATGAGTTTCTGTCTGCCGGTCTCATTTGATATTTCTTACATTGCACAGTCATCGCCATTAATGTCAAATAGTCTGGTGTCACACAACATTTGCTGCATTCTCTGTGTCCTTGGTAACCAAATCTTCATGCAGCGGAGAGGAGCCCTCTATTAATTCATCTCCACGTTCTGTCAAAGATGAGGCTTCAGGTCTCACGCTGTAGCTTGTCCAAGGCGCTTGATCAGTCGTGGGCTGTTGGAATGAATTAAAATTTGGAGAGGATGAATCCCAAATGTACGGCTCGTGGGTACGAATAAACTCCACGGGCTGATTCTCTGCCACGTCGACCCCTGAACTGTCTTGTATGTTTCGTGTAGAAGATGTGGTTATGTCCATTACGCCCTCTGGTTCTTCACGCACAATAGATGCAACTGTTACAAGAATGCTACTTTCTGAAACTTTAGCTGCAGCGACATGGCCTGTTTTGTCATCAGTGTGGTTCTGTGCTGAGTCGAATGGTCCTGTGTGGTCAGAAATCTTTGTTGTGAGGATATTGGGAAAACCCTTGTCTTTGTTGTCACCCCAGTGAGGTTTATCCAGGGAGGAAACAGAGTTTACATAAGTGGGTGTTTGTGTTGACCTCGGGTTGTCATTTGATGAATAGTTTTTCTTGCTTACTGATGAGACGTCACTGGCATTATTCCTGGCCGTTACATTATTGATGCTCAATACATCCGACCATGCAGTTGAAGAGGCTGATGTCGGTTTCCATATCAAACTGTAATAAATGGCTAGTATTATAGCAGCCAAAGACACGGACAAGACATATGCAAAGACAGTAGCCAGTCTCACCCACTTTTTATTGGTTTTAGCAGCCATTTTTGCCTTTTTGTCACCCGTGTAGGTGGCAGGTTTGCCCCGTTCAATGTGCTGCATAAAGTCCCGTTCTTTCATTTTGCCACGGATTCTCCCTCTTTGCTCCGTAACGCCGTCCGTCTTGAACGCTTGTGATAGACGGTGAATACAAGAGAACCGCGTTTGCCGAATATCCCCCCGTTTGTCTTGTTATTCGTTTATCGCTCCATCAGTTTCGCAAACGAATCTTAGCATTTTGTTTCCAGCATGACAACAGCATTGCGAGATTTCTGCATGCAGAGACGTTTCCAGAGTACAACTGCTGACTGAGATGAGAATAGACATACAGGCGCCCTCACTATATGCAGTATGAAGACAGTGTCAGTGGTGATATTGCGAGAATGACGAGAGGCGGGTCCTACACGTCATCCGGTCACAATACGCGTTGTGTATATTATATAGTATGTCTTTATTCAAACACTGGTGTATTAGACCTGTTTAAGGAACATTTAGGGACCTGGAAATGGCCAAATAATACTAAACCTAATTCAACAGGATGTAATATAGGTTGTTTTGATACATAAGTGTATAGAATTATTATACACGTTTTAGTGGAAGTGTCATTTTTCATATTTTAATTACTTTGATATATGATAGCATTCATTTCCAATAACATCGAGAAAAACGGTGTCTAAGATCATGTAGGATACATAATACATGCAGAATACAATAATGCGTGCAGTTACAATAATGTCAACTTAATGTCATTTATTCGTCATGACAAAAGAGGGGTCGTGTCGATTGAAATTTTATTATGTTTTATCATAACACTTCAGAAACAACAACATTAGATTGGGAGCAATGAGTTACATTTATGATCGTATACTGCCGTCTACAGGAAATGCATAAGGTTTCGTAGAGGGTTTAGAGTTGGGATCGATGAAAACATTTGACCGAACTTTTGGTATTTTAGCTGCCATCTACTGGAACCACGACGGTACTGTCCGCGTGCACGCGAAGCGGGCGCTCGATCGGGCTCTGGCACAAAGCTGAAAGTACCCCAAACCCCCCACCCCAAATACAGAAAGGGGGTTTATAAAGCTATAATCCACATACATATACTTTGCGGTTAGAATTCGTTTTGATGGGTATATTTTGGTTGCCTGTTGTTTTACATGTGTACTTAACGCTGTGTGAACTTCTGAGCTGTGTGAAGTGTGGGCTGCCTAAAATAGCTTTTTACAACATTTCCCATGCCACAATTTTCTATCGAAGTTATGAAACGCAATCATTTGTCAATCAAAGTCTCGGATTAGAGAACCAAACATACTTCCTTTTTGACAAGGGAAACTTAACATGACCAGCGACAGAAGATTAAGACACATTACTGTACCAACACCAACTATAGGTAGAGTATAGGGCCAGCAATTGACCATATATACTGGTTTATTATATGCCTGGTGTTTCCCAGTAAAGTTGTTATTAGGGACAATTGGAGTGGAAATTGTGATTATATTCTGATTATAAACAGTGTATTATTATAGTGTAAAGTATTACACTGTAGATGCTGTTAAAGCTATAGGTCAAAGCTACATTGAAGATACTTCCACACAAACACCAAGCGATGTACTGGAAAGTTTCCAGCTGGATTTAATTATTATGGAAATTTATAAGAATTTCTGCAACATACAAGCCAACCTATAGAAATAATACATTGCTTCAAAAGCATTTCAATGCCAAAAAATAAATACACAGTGTATTAAAAAGATCACTGGGGACAATAAATTCTAGATTAATTCATTATTATTTATGTTTGTCATTATGTTAATCGTTTTAACTGGCACAAACCCTTTGATTTCATAGGTTTAATATCAAACTGCGCCACTGAACATCAATATACGGGGAAAGGAAATGATGTGACTGTTTCAGTTTTTTTTTAAAGAAATTTCACATCTGTGGTGAATGTTTACCAGTCTGAGGAAGTGAGAGCAAAAAAGCAAGAAGAGAAAAACAACTGTGCATTTATCAAGACGTCTTCTTGAGCTGTGTTCCAGAAATTCTAAACTGATCATTTAGACAAAAGGATCCTTGGTAGAAAGCAGAATATGAATGCAATTCTTCAGACGTGTTTACTTTTATTGTTGCATTGTGTTTTCTTACCTACAAATTCAGATTGTAACATTAGGACTGCAGGTACGTAAAGGCCTTTCTTATAATGTATTTGATGTATTTGCCAATTAATTCTTTTAAACACAAAGAACAATTTAACAGCTGTAGACTTGCTTAAGATTTGCTTTAAATGAATGAAATAATATGTTTAAATGTAAATGTTGTTTAAATGATCTTTGTTTAAACAGGTGCAGATAAAGCATGTAAGAATGTTTCTGATGGAGATCAGGTGACCTTGCCATGCAATAATTTGATCAAGCAAACAGGCTGCATGAACACTACGTGGCTGTTTGTAAAAAATTCTACTAGTTTTGAGCTGGTCACTGTTGGTAATATAAACCAAAGAAACTCAGGGAGGGACAAGAGAATAAGTCTGACATGTAACTGCTCTTTACACATCAGTAATACCAGAGCTGAAGATTGTGGAATCTATTATTGCCAACAGTGGGTGAAAAACAAAAAAGTAGAAGATGATGTCAGAATTTGTTTGTTTATCACAGGTATGCTTTCTAAAACATTGATCTAACATTAAAAATTCTCTTAAATGCGTAGCCCCTACCAGCCTACTGCATTGACAGGGATTAGTAGTTTAACATAGTTGTTTCGTAAAGTAAAATTATAAGCGTTGGCATGCATTACCAGTTTAACATATTAAAGGGAAAGTAAAATTATTAAGTCAGTACTGTTTAAACAAATATGCATTTAAATTAATATGACACTGTGTAATATGTTTTCCTTCTTTAAAAGATAATGAAAGAGATGGAATAGGTGAGTTGCCTACAACTGCATTACACTAATACTGTGTAGAAACTTTATGTGCAAATATTAATGATAAATGACCTGTACTTGACAGCATCACAAGAATTGTAAGAAATATAGGAATTAAATTGAAAGGCAAACATTTAGCAAGAATTATGACTCAAACTGATTTTGGTTATGGTTGCAATGAAACAGCAATGTTTAGAATATTGCTTTTCCACATACATATATTTTACATATATCTACAGAGAAAATCCTAATATTATAATGTTTCTTTTACAGATCTAAAGAAGATAGTGATCCCATCAGTGCTAATGGTTATTGTTTTATTAGTGGCCATACTTATTGTTTGGCTAAGAATTCACAGAAGAGCACTTGGTAAGATACGGTTACTCAGTTCTACAACCACAGCTGTGATATTTTCTTCTATTTTTAAGCACTCTTTAATGCTGAAATGTGCATGTTTTTGTTTTAGAGAGTTCATCATTTGTAAACCAAAACAATGCTTCTAATGACCACGATGTGAGTAAAATGTTAAAGTATATTTGTTTAACAGATATTCATATTAATTCAACAGATGTTCATATTAATTTTATGAAATTCTGTAATTATTTGTACAGGGTGAAGATCTCACCTACACTGAGCTAAACCATAATACAGTTAAACCGAGGGAGGTGTACATGAGGCACCAGGAAACAGTGTATTCTGCCATTAAACCTAAGTAATTGTTAGCAACAACAATTCAACTGGGAGCTTATGGACTCATTTTATTGTAAATAATCCCTCATTTAAGTGTGGTAGCAAATTAGACTATAATCACATGATTTCATTGGGTTATTCGCTGGTGGAATGTTATTTCAAACTTCCCTACTGTATGCTAAAAACTCTGCATGCTAAAGTCTCTTCCATGAATACCCTGACACATGCATAACTATTATATGTAAAAAAAAATAATCCCCCCTCCTTCCCTAAAGGCATCACATCTAGCATTAAAATAATGTACTTCTGGTAAAATATCTAGTATCTATGTATGGCTGTTGTTTATTGTCATTTTTAAATTTTCTCACATTGTAAGTCGCTTTAGATAAAAGCATCTCCTAAATTCTTAAATGTAAATGTATATTGTATGTGTGTGGTTTCATTTGAATCTGTAGCATTTTATTTTTATTTGTTTGCAATTGATATGTTTGATGACAAATTAACTCCATGACAGGAAGATTTAAGCCACAATAATCATTGTGTATGAGCAATTTTGTTATTAGTTTAAAAACATAGCTTAACAAATGATAAATGAGATATGTAATACACAACAATGCATACGTCACTGTTTAAAATACCCTGTACTTTAATTAATCTTTTTAAGTTAAATATTTAAAACATTTTTGTAAAGCTAACAGTCTGTTTTCTTCCAATGAAGTGAAGTACATTTGTGTCAAACACATTAACTGTCATGGTCACATACAAAGTATTTAGATGAATAAAAGTAAATAAGGTAAACTTTCTTCATCTCCTTTAGTTTGTATTTAATAGTTAATGAGGAGAAACTGTTTAAAAAAGAAAACTCTGGCTGGCTGTGCTTTTACCAAAGCAGAACCCATGTTGAGATGACACAGTAGGTGACAAGGGCCACGGCCAAGCTCAAGAACAAAAGGTTGCAAGACCCCTTGTCTTTGTCCTACAGATCTTTGACCCCCCTCCCAAACCCCCAACATACACAAGCACAGCCTGTACCCCAGCACATACACACAACCCCAGCATGGGGCAGACTACCGGAGCCGACCCAATGTTGCCCCATTTGCATTTTAAGTACAGGGTGGAAACAGAATCCCTGATGTGTGGATTCACACATGGACTCATCTGAACGCTCACAAGTTGCATGTCAACATTTTGTTTTATGCTTTGGTTTTGTATAAGTTACATTTACATTACGAACTTCACACAGGCTAGACTCACCTAACATAAAAATATAACCAACATGCTAGCTGACTAGCGTTCAATCAGCACATTCCACAGAGTGGCTCAGTTTTGAAGACAGTTTTTCAGTCAGGCCACTTTATTTAAATGAATAATAAAAGGCTTGGTTGTGTGAATTAATAAAACAAAATGTATTATATAAATATGTCATATCGGTTTGTTGTATTTTTATGCTCAGGGGCATAAAATTTGGACATGCAAATATGTGAACTGGAAAGGTAAAAGCAGGGGTGAGATGTAGGTAGGCGGGTAGATACAGGATGAGGTCAGGCCTCGGTGGGCCCGGGGTGGGTTGGGGGTGTTTGTTGCCGAACAAGCAAAAACAAAAGGTTCTGTGAAAGGTCTGCAAAAGGTGGACTGGGAGAAGTGTTAAATGTGATACCCAGAAAAAACAAGAGGCAGATATGCACTTTGTAGATCTGTCTCTCACTACCATTTGCACATACTGTCCTACCAGCCAGCAGATCTCCAGTCAACATAACAGTGAGCTTGACCTTGCGTACGCTACTGGTCTGATTTGTTTGTAATGAGATACCTAGAGTAATATATTTCATAAAGTACTATGACTTAGAAACAATTTCAAAATTGCATACCTGCTGAAATTACTCAGCATGGTACAATTTGGGAAGGTTTTGTGTCCTTGGGGTTTATAATGGAAAACAAAGTCTAGCTATTCCATTAGCGGAGGGCACTACACTAAACATCCACAGGTATCTGACTAATTTACAGGAAAATCTATCTACATCTGTTTGAAAATGGACCTCAGGCTTTGGCATAAAGAGAAAATACTTTAAAGCCATTGTTTGAGGGAGTTTACTTTGAGCTATGGAAATGGAAATTTCCAGCAGTCCTCAATGATAATTGTCTGACTCCAAAAGTGACTAGAAAGGCTATAGACAGCATGCAAACTTTGTTGTCGAACTATCCTAGCGTTTTTGTAATTTGTTTGCCCATAAGGACAAATTATTGCACAGCCTGTTGTTCCATTAAAACATCTAGTTAGAAATTTAAAATGTAGATGTTTTTGTCTCCCTACCCATATGTTTTAAACCAAACTTATATTATTGTATATTATAAAGCAGCCATGGATATACCTAAAATGTGTGTAATTAAAATTGTATTTCCATACATTTCTAGTGATATAAAAAAACATGAAATTGATTAAATACACCGATGGCAAAATAAATACATTTGTCAATATCACACATGTAAAATGTTTTGTGTGTTACTGATCATTCAAAGGCCTCTGTTTACACTTCGCATTGAAATGGATTATAAGTGTGTGTGCGTGTGTGTGTGTGTGTGTGTGTGTGTTTTAAAACCGGGATTCACCGCAACTCAGTGATTGACAATTTCCTGGAGGGAGGTCCCTCACTTATCCTGTGAAATTCCTACTGCTTGGGTCCAGATTGCTCCCGTTGTCTCGTCTATAATGAGCACGCTGTCCATCTCAAATAATGGATTAAACTTGGAGTTGTGAACGCATCGGTTTAGCTATAACCGACCACTTAACGAACAGTTTTAAACGCAAGGGACCTTAACCAAAGCGAGGTAAGAATGTTTGTTGTAAAAGTTGGTTACTATACTGTAGTATTTACTTTTGATTCAGTGTAAATCGGTGTATTTCAAAACAAAGAGTCCGCCATAAACTATGTAGCCGCTCCATTGGCACGTTCAAACGGCAATAAAAGGTTAAAGCATAACTCTAAACTCATACATAATATAATAACATAACATAATACTTGACTTATTTAAATCGTTTTTAAAGGCTAATTGTGATTTTAGTTGGTGTAGATGCTGTTAAAAGACTGTATCGTCTCAGTCCTTATTGCTTTAATGTTACTTAATGGTCAATATTGGTTGGTTACATTGTTGTCATTCAATGATTTGATTATATTACAATGTTTATTGTTGAAAATGAATATACTAGTAGTTTGCATTTTCTGGTCACTGTAAAAATTCTACTGAAACTACTTTAAGTAGGTAAAATGTTAAACGTATTTAATGCAAATGGCTGCTTGACTATATTTCTTTCAATGTCTAACATAAACTTGTGAAAAATGTGGGTTTTGTAAAACCTTATGGATGTGTAAAAGATAATCTTATGGTTTCTTTCTTTGTGTGTCTTTTTATAATTTATTTATATTGCTGTAGGCATGATTCAGAGAACAGAGGTGGTGCTCTCGGTCCTGGGGGAGCTGCAGGAAGCCACAGAGTGTGTGGGCCTTGATGCCCTCACTGAGGTCGCTGCGGATGTTGAGCAGGTCCTGTCAGCTTTCCATCTTCCTACAGAGCTTTGCACTGAGATCTCTTCATGGCTGGGCATTGATGCTGTAGCTCACAGGCTGTATCCAGCGGATGCTCCGGCTGGTCTGCTTCCTCTGGTCTGCAAAGGAGAAGGGAACCTGCTGTTTGATGCGGCTAGCATGCTACTGGTGGGCTCTACCAGCCTGAGTCTGGAACTGCAAGTCAGGACTGTGGTGGAAATGCTGCTACGGAAGAGGTACTACCTATGTGATATGATGGACTCCAAGGTGATGCTACAGGCAGCAAGGTTCTCGCTCTGTGCAGAAGAGTCTCAGGATATGCTCAGTCTTCCCATGCAGGTACTGGAGGCCATTTTTGATGCAGATGTCAAGGCTTCCTGTTTTCCAGGTGCATTTGCGAACATGTGGCATCTGTACGCTTTAGCTTCTGTCCTTCAGTGCAACGTTTATTCAGTTTATCCCATGTACAATTTAAAGATCCGACCCTATTTCAATAGACTCATTCGCCCAAGAACATCAATGAAACACACTGAGCCCTTGACCCTCCACATCATGTGGTCAGGCGACCTGGAGGCAGGTTCAGTTTTTAAACCCCACAATTTTGTGGCCTTGATCCATGCAAGTGACCTGAAAATTGGGAGCCCCAACAGCGAACAGCGACTGTCCTCTGTTACGTTGCTGAAGCACGTGAGTCCAAATTCCCAACTGTCTTACTCCACCCTCAAAGACAGGTTCAACATTACAAAGAGCACCTTTTACCGCTGGAAGAGGCAAAGCGTTGAGTACCACAAGAAGTCTGTGGCAAGATATGAGGCCAAACACTTTTTCCTGACCTCTTACGAGCAGGGCAAGCTCATTCCTCTTAGTCAGTTTAAAGAGATTTTTCCAGAAATTTCAAGATCCACATACTATGCATGGAAACACGAGCTTTTGACCTCCTGCAGTGTCTCTGGAGGTTCTGCAGGGGAGCTGAGTCCTGGAGACAGCACTGAGCAAGACTACTGGTCATCTCCAGAGGTCAAGAAAACAGCCAGCCAGGAAAGCTTTGCCAGTATGATAGCGCTTAAGTGTCAGAAACTGGAAGGAGAACGGACCCAGAATGTATCTTTGATGCAAGAGGCAAAGAAGAGCCTGCAGAACTGCATTGCTACAAACACCTCTTTCCCCTACAGAATTTTTAAAAGAAGGTTTCCTGGTATCTCTAGATCCACGTATTACAACTGGAGGAGAGAAGCTATGATGTTTGCTCCTTTCAAAGAGTTTTCAGGGAGCAGTGAGGAAGGCTCAGATGCTGATAAAACCCAGAGTCCAAAAAGTCAACCGTCCCCTACCAAGTTAGAAAGACAAAAATTCACACCTAGAATGAGGATCTCAAGGCGCAGACACAAAAGCCTGAGGCTAGCTTATCACCAGAAGAAAACACTACGGGAAGAGGCCAAAATGCATGTCCAGAGGTCAAAGATATCCTTCATCAAATTCAAGCTCAAGTTCCCCTCAGTTTCTTCTTCATTTTACTGGCTTTGGAGAGATTCCTTAAACATTAAAACTGAGAAGCCTAGCATGATGTATGAGCTGGAGAAATCACAGAGTTTGGCCATCTCACAGGATGTCATGGAAAACACAAAAACTGATAGATTGTTTTCTTTTGATGGAAACATTGATTGCCCAAATGGACAGACACTTAGCCCCTATGAATTCACACTGCCTGAATTCTCCTTGAGTGACACATCCAGTAATGAACAAATGTTTGTGATGGATGTAGTGGCATTGGCTAATTTCAAGGCTAAAGCAAAGCTGTTCTTGCAGCAACGATTTGAGGAGAAGTCCTTTCCCACATTTAAAGAGTTTAGGTCCTACTTTCCTCTTACTCCTCGTTCCACCTACTACATGTGGAAAAGGGCTCTGCATCATGGTGTACCATTAGTTCATGGCTGAAACATCTGTATTATTCCTCAGTGGTGTTCATTTGTCAAATTTGACACTAAGTTTCCAAGTTCACAATGCAATGGTTTTTTGAGCCTTAGTTTTTTTTTTCCACACCAACAAAATTGCAGTTCATGCATCTTAATCATTGATTTCTTTGACCACTTGGTACTAGCTCAAGGACATTTGCATGTGTGTGAAATCAGACAGTCTTTGAACTGCCTTTTGCCCAGGGGCTGTGAACACAAAGACATTTATCCGGGTTTCAAATGGCTCTATTTTGGACCCGCCCCCTTTGGTTTACAATTTAAATTAGGTACAGATTGAATTAATTTTTTCATTTTTTGTTTTGACAATATTTGCATATGTCTGTTCTTATTTCCCAACAGTATTTCCATCGTTTAAAAATGTATAGTATGTTTAATTTCATTTCTTTTTAATACATATATATTTTTATATTGACCATTGAATGTTAACTTTACTTGGGTATAAAGAATGTTAATTTTACTCAGGTAAAATATGCCATGTTAGAACGCATTCCTTACTCTTGAATACGTTTCTGATTTCAAAGGGGCTTGTTGCTGTTTTGCACATTTGTTTTAGGACCACTCAGCTCTGAAGTTTTGTTTATTTTGCTGCTACTAAAGGTGTAAATATTTATCAAGTTCTGACTTCAACTACCTACTTTAAATCACTGTTTTAAACTGTTGTCACACAAAGAAGTTTTGTTGTTTTTGTTGAGCATCTCATTTCATGTGCGAGTGTTTTTTTCTAATAATCACTTTTTATATCCACTGTTCTGGCTGTTCGGAGTGTTTAGAAACTAACTAGAAAAATGTCCTAAACTAACCACCTTGATTCAGTAACTTGTTAATAAAGATTAAAGATGGATTGTGCTTTTGTTTGAGAACAAAGTTGATTATAAAATTGTTACTTTGGCAATATGTAGCTGCCTGTATCAATAAATCCAGGTCAATATGTCAATTTTTTTAAATTAAACTCTTTGAATAATATTTACAAAGTTGGGGCAGTGGTAAACCATTAAATGTGGATATTCTTAACAGTAAGAATGGATTAATGGAGCCATTTTGTTTACTTCTGTATTTTGATTATTAGGGATATTGGCCTAATTTAAGTCTTGACATATTCCTGCAAGCTTGAACAAGCTTTGGTCATTTCCTCAAGGTGTAATTGGCCTTGAAATGCCAAAGAAAGTATTCTGAGAGGGTTCTGGTGTACATCCTCATTAGTTTTGCTGGTTATGCGTTTAACTTAAATTGCATAAGAATTAATGAGTCTTGACAGGTAATCCAAGGCAAGAATTAATATACTGTAAGAGCCGAGATTCGCTATAAATGAGCCTTTCAAAAAACCCTAAAAAAAAGCTGAAATTCAGAGTCAGCAAAAAGATCATCATGAGCATCCTCAAAAATATGAGGATGACTGAAGTTAAAGAAAAAAGCAAGGACACAAGCCACAAAAACATAGCAGTCATATTTTATGCATGTGTTGTTGTTCTTCAATGAGATTACTTTATTTTGCAAAGATGATTTTAGGCATCTTCCTAAAATGTATATGTGAAATTAACTTATACTTTTAAAAGAGCGTTTACAGATTAAATGCACTAGAGGGCAGTGGCGGGCTTTCCTTATGACGCATGAAGAACTACGTTTTTTTAACAAAGCGGAAATATTTGTTCATCACATGTCAATACATCAGTTGTTGTTCATAAAATAACATGAATAACATGTCAAACAAGGGCCTTGATCAGGGTCAAACGTAAAAAACGTAACATTTTACGTGTACTGGTTGATTTATTCATGTAGATTGTTTAGTAAACGGTTGAACTTAAATGTTTTGAGCCATTGGTGGGACTTTTAGTTTGACATAAAATGGGACAGGTTACCTGGTGACGTAAACGCGCGAAATTTAACGCGAATAGATTGACAAGCCCTGGACGCAACGGTTCATTCAATGGTAGGTAACTTTACTAAATATAAGTACTAAATAATTGGTAAATCTGTTTTGTTTCCGCGGATGTAAAAGTTTCTATTGGTTTTCTCTTTACTGACTGCGTTATCTTGTGACGTGTAATAGCAGACGCGAACAGTTACCTAGACAACGAGGTACGTCGTAATATATTACGTATGTCCTCTTTCAGTATTAACATAATAATGTTCAACATCGTTCCGCTCCATTCATGCTGTTGTTTATAACTCATAAAACGTGTAAACTAATATTTTACAAGCGATCGAACCTTCAGTAAGGCGTTATAGGATTTGACAGGCAGGAACTGAGAACTGTGGTGAATGTGATAAGAGCAGGAAGGAGATCTGATATCCCAACATTAATGCCAGCAGTAAAATAAACCAATAACTGTCATACATTAAAAGATAATCAAAGACATTAAACTGTCAGTCAGTCAGTTTTATGCCTCTGTGTTTGGAAAATGAACAACTGTAGCTGTTTGGTTGCACACATGTTTCATTTATTTGGGGTGATCAGGTCTAACTAATGTACTAATTTTGTTGTTTAGACATGGTGTTTTGCTCCTGTTGATTTGGAGTCATTTGTTTAACAGATCGCAATGCGGGACGTGTGTGTGTGCGTAGGTGAGAACACAACATGCCCTGAATGAAAGCCATTGACTATATATCAAAAACATTGGCAGTTTTTGTCTCATCTATGCTCTCATCTTTTTATCACTGACATGTCCGGCTAACTGATATAATAGTCATTTTGCCATCCAGTGCTTGAATGAGCTTGTGTGGGCAAAATGACTATTATAAAAGCACTGTAACTGAACAGACTGATGTTTAGTATAGCTGCCTAAACGGCAACCTATACAAACTGCAGTTTGTATAGGTTGATCCATATATGTGAGAGCCATGTGTGAGATTAGGGTATATATATGTATAGCGTATATAGTAAACATAATCTTTTAAATACCATTGTGTCAGTGAGAGGTTTGTTTTGATGTAGATTGTAAAGTCTGTATGGTCTCATAATTTGTGCAGGTTCTAACAGGTTCTAAGGCCTGCAAGGTATTTTGTTAAACAGCTGCATGACTTTTCAATTAGCACTGCAGTAATTGGTTGGTTCTTGTGCATAGGTTGTAAATATTGCAAATCTTATGTTTTATAGTGTTTAAATGGATTGTTCCAGCTGGGAAAGACAATAGCACCCCTCTGAGAGTGCTTTAGGGCTGCATGGGTTGTCTTGGCAGGATCAACCTGAGATTGAGAGGGAGTATAAGAGAGAGAAAGAAAAAGAGAGTAGCAAATATCAGCACCATCCGCTGCATGCTAATGTTTTAACTTTCCTCTGCAATAAGAGCAGCTCATTAGTAAACCCAACTCTCTAATTTAACCTCATCCCTGATAATGACCAAATGACTTCCATCGTGGAGCCCCACTCACAGCAGTGCTTCTCTAATGGCCGCTCTCCTCTGTGATTAACAGCAAACAACCTTAGACTCGTGCCTCGTACACTTTTGTCCACTAGAAAGGGGGTGAGAGAGGACAAAGGCTAATTGTGGTTTTAAGCAATAGCAAGAGAGCCATAACAGGGTGTTTAAAAACTTGGAACGGCATTGTAAATACATAAAAATGCAAATACCATATATTTTAAGGTCACTGCATGAATGAGACAAGATCTGTTTAATAATTTAAAGTATGCTGATTCGTAAATGGCCTTGGTATAGTCATGATAAAAAACAGTCATGACTTTTTCACCCAAACTATTGTTTTGTTGCATTATTTAGCTATATCTTTATATGAAAAGGTTTTTTATTGTGCGTGGAGTATGCTAATGAACATTTGTGCCTTTAAGATTTCCAGTAGTAACTGTTTTAGGTAAACAGGGATGTACCATTTTGTGCTATACTAATTATAATCGTAATATACTGTAGCACAGCCTTTCGTATCTTATTGTGTAGATGGTCATTTCCTATTGAATTAATGTCTTTGGCCTCATGCTTGATCTGTACAGTTTACTACAGAGCTTTCTGTCATTTGATTGATAACAATTTCAAATCAAATCATTGTTATGTAATTGCCCTTAGGAAAACACACCTTGCAAACACTTTCTAAGGAAGGTCAGTGTGTCTTTGCCAACAACAGTTGAATTTATGTGCAATTTATGAAGCAGAAACATATGAAGTGCTAAGATTTCTTTGGCACAAGCGAGTGTGCGAGCCAAGAAGAATGCAAACCGAGGCGATCCCAATTTAAAGGGGTGATATATTAGCATCATTTTGGCCACTGAAACAGATGAATGACCTGTTATTCTCTGCTGAGTGTCTATCCGTTATGTGTTCCCATTTAAAGAGACACTCTGAAAAGACTGAATTAAACAAACTAAAAGGTGTTTAAATGAAAGAGAACCGGTTCTTTACAGTGAATGCGTTTCAGATGAAATCTCTTTCTGATTAATGCCCATTTTGTATTGAACTATTGTTTAACTGTTTTGTATTTAAAACAGCTTTATCCTGTACTCTTAATATTATGCCAACTAGTATAACTGAACAGGGACTAGTTTCAAACTACAGTTGTTTGATGAGTTGAGTTGGTGTCATGTCAGTTTTGCCTTGCCAACTTATTTTAAGGGTTTAAGTGTAACATGATATTAAAACCAAAACATGGCTGAGATTGGATTGTTAACTTGTATTTTATTATCTGGTATCTAGAGTGATGATTAAAGCCACTTTAGCTAAATTAGCCCTGTCTGAAGTCCATTATTCACCTTTAACCTCCATTATTCTCACATCAGTTAAATTGTTTTTTTTTACAATTTAAACTGTAATTGTCTGACACTGTGGCCAAGCAAACGTCAGACTGTTTGGTCATTTAAACAGGAGTTAATGGCATCTCTGTTGTTCCGTAGCCTGTTGACACATTGCACTCTCATGATATTCCATCTTTAACATTGAGTTAATTTGTTAGAACACAACCAGACAGCTGACATAATATGCCGTTTATGTGAATAAGCATAAACATGGATTACCCCGTGCAATGATGAATTATTGCCTTGTCACTTCTCTTTCCATCTGTCATATTTCGTAGTAAACAGACGCATGTTAAATCGGTTTGTTGCCAAACTATTTGGCATTCATTGTTACATTATCCTCTTGAATTCTGGTAACCTTGAACTTTGCCTTTTTTTACAACTAGGCACAATTGAAAGATTAGTACTTAATGTACCAATAGCAGAACAATAGCATGAGATACTTATATTAGCACTTATTTGCTGGAAGCAATTCATTCTGTTAAGTGGCTTAGAATCAACATTTTTCTGTTGTCCTTGATTCCACGGGGGCTGGTAAGGTATTCAATATGTAGTCTTTTCTAAATGAACGTATCAATCATAACTCAAAATATATATTTTTTGCATTTTTCTCCTCATATAAGACGGTTTCTTTTAGTTTGTTATTTTAGTTCCTGTTCCACTGGTGCTGAAACTGGCAGTCAAATGGGCCGGTGGGATCTGGCCTGACAGAATCCATTTCCAGTGGCAGAAGTACGGCATCTGTCTCACACACGCAGCACTATATATAACCACCCAGACATTGGGTTAATTCCTCTTCAGGAACCTTCATAACCACTGACCCTCCTTTTCCTGTCACTGGTTATTGTGGAGAAGCTCTGCTCGAGTTTATCAGCTTTCAATTTGCCGTGTTTGAGCTCTGGGGTCACAGTGCAGTCGCGCTACTCTCCCTGGGTTTACAGCTTTTTAATCAACTTCTACAGCCTCTTCTATCTATGTGCTGTTAGCCTGAGGGAGCACGAGTTGAGAGAGTGTATAGCTGTATCTTTAAAATACTTAATGTGGAAACACAGTCACGTCTATATCTAAATTCGGTTAAATGTTACCTGACCCTTTAGCTTCTTAAACTATAAGAGCTTTTGGTTTTAGCGGCACGACTAAGATTCAGTTCTGATTGTTGCTATATTTGTTATGTTTTAGTTACAATACAATAGTTCAGACTAACTTACAGTGAGATGGTTACACTTTAAGAAAAGTCAAATTTAAGTGTGGAAAACCACAAGTACAGGTGTATTTGTCAGGGCTTAACATTGTACCGTAAAAGTGCAAGTTCAAGCAAGAAACCCAAAGGTGCTATTTATAAAGCCGGAGGAAAGAGGACGTGTCAGCACTGAGCCTTGCACAACTTTGGGTCACTCTCAACTCTCAAATCAATATAAGCTGTTACAATTTCACAGTTGGTCATGCTTCACTGTTTGACACTTGCTCCTTTAGTGCAGGTTGGGAGAGTTTCTGAACGTGTGAGGCAGGATGTAAAGAAAGTAGGGAGAGGCCTGTCACCAAATGGAAGCTCGTATTGACGCCTCCAATGCACAGTTCCACTTGGCATGCAGTCGACGGTGTCGGCAGAGGAGTAGCTGCAAATGAGTCCAGTCTATCTCGCGGTTCCCCAGGTGGCAAAACAACCCCTTTCCTCACCTCCATCATGACATTCTTGAGACCCTCAGGGCAGTAATATACAAACTTTAACTTTGTCTGGTTCAATAGGGGGCATCATGTATAATTCAATCGAACATGTATACAAATGGCATCTTCAACATGCTGTTAGATTTGTAGTACTAGAATGAGTAGAATGGCTGAGTATTCAAATGTCTTTGTACCTGGTTAGAGCAGTTTGCTAGTTTGCTAGTGTCAGTATATGTTGCCAGCATAATCTGTTATAAAAGATTTCAATTGAATCTACAAATAGGGCAAAACATTGGTACGAGTAAGATATATCTTGCTTTTATTGGCTTTGCATAAGTGTGTAGTTTAATGCTTGAGGGTGAAGTGTGTTTTTTTTTGCTATCCTAAAGTACTTTCCTCTATTGCAACTAAATATGCAGTGACACCTTTAAAAGTAAGTATCTATAAGCTCGCCATATGTTGATTGCCTTGTTGAATAACATGTGTTTTTTTAAGTTGTCCTTATTTGAGCTTTGTGGCTGTGCTCAGTACAGCAATGTTAGCCCAAATAGTGACCTAAATATCGTTTAACTGCCCAGTGGAAAAGGTTTGGGGAACCTGTTTGAAAGCAGTCATTATTTGTACAATTTTATTGGCCATCGCCTAAAGGTGCAGAAATAAAACAAACACCAGCTTAGGGCTATTTTGTAGGAAAGTTTGTGGTGACAATCTATAGCATCACATGACACTTAAAACCTCCACTAGAACATTCTACAGGTTATATTGACCTCTCATGACTGGATCATCAGATTCTGCTGGTTGACTGACTGCCCTGCAGTGAGGCACCTTGATAATCCATCACTAATGTGGCATTAGCCCATTGGCTGTTTACCCCACATTTTGCCAAAGTTATTCAGCAACCAATCTATCACCAGGGTACGACGCTGTTCACCCTGGGGTGTGAATTTAAGATTTACCGCTACACGCTGATACATAACGACTGCGTGTGTGTGTGTGTGTCTGTGAGTGAATGTTATGCTTTTTGAAACTCACAGTAAATAAACCTAATAGTAAGAATTAAACTAAATTCTCATAGATATTGTGTGTATCTGTTGCCTCAGTTTTAGGTTCTTCTTTTGCATTGCGCATGAGAGTTCAGTGCAGAATGAGGTCGGAAGCTACTGTACAGTACAAATGACTTCCCTTAAGGATGTGTAAACTCATGCATTATGCTTAATGGAAACGGCGAAGGCTTTTGTGCATGCCTAAGAGAGAGCGATGAAGGATATTCTCTGTAACAATAAGTCATACATCTTGTAGTATAATGCCCAACAGGGTGGGTTTCTCAGTGAGAGGAAGTGCAGAACATAATAAATACCTCACATTTCAGTGTCAATCCTGACTGTTTTGTCCTCCTATGGGATTTTAAATGTTTAATAAAGGTAAGACAAAAAAACGCCTCTGTTCAATTGTTTGTCTCGTCCTCCCGGTGAGACCATTTCCTTTCACTTCCTGTGGCCAGAAAGCAGTAGGGCTCTGAATCAGCCATGCTGAGATCAATAGAGAGGCGGGAAGAGAAAATTACTTCCCTCTCCTGCTGGAACGTAGATTGGCTTTTCACATCTTCATTTAGAGCTGTGCGGCTTGGTTTCAATGGCTGGCAGCATTGGCAGGCGACACGGCATCTGATTCTTGAGGATGAATGGCACATTTCAGCAGGAGTAATTTCTGCTGGAGAAAGGCAGGCTGGACTAAATGTTTGGGGAAAAGCTGTTGTGGATGTGGTAGCTATCAGACAGACCTGCTGGTCTGGGAGTGTCAATACATCTTCAAAATGAAATGGAAAGCTGGTTGGTGAAGATTCTTTTAAAGCTGGTCCTATTTTCCCCCAATACATGATTTGGTGCTGATTCTAAAACCAAAAAACCTCATTCCACCATTCTGGATGTTCCTCAAGATCTAAGCTCTATATCTTTGATAGGTTCAACGTGAGAAAAGTCACACATTCCAAAAATCTGCTGCTGGTTTCTCAGCATGCTTTAATTGGCCTTCTTCCAGGGGACATTGTTGCGATCCTTTTTACACATAAATGTATCTTACATGGTAGCTGAGGCAGGAAGTGGTTTGCTCATTTTGTCTGAATGCTTTTCTAAGCCTTTGTACCTTCCACATTGCTGACAGTGGCCCCTCAGGGAGCAGTATGTACCACCGGCAGAACTCTGAGATGGCAGTGGGTCTGGTGAGAATTTGACGGTCCTGCAGTTAATCATAATTTATTGCCATGATAATTACATTTTAATGTTAGCCCCGCACTAATTGTCCCCTGAGGGCTGGCCAGAGGAATCACGGATGAACAAAAGGGACTGAATGGAGAGCGTCCAAATACACGCATACCTAGTCGTATTTCAGAACATAAAGATTTGATGTTATAAGCATTTACAGCTTTGATCTCAAAAAGCATTAATGAGCGTTTTATTAAAAAGCATTTCCCAGTGTCTCCGAGGCTCTGGCCTCAATTTCTGTAAGATGCGAGGATAAGTGGGTTAAAGCACAGACCCTCCCAGATACGCTCCGCTCTGGATAAACCCAAACTAATGAAACCCACAGGATCTTTTTCCCTGTGGTATTCATAGTGGAAAGTGTTTCTGAATGTATTTTTGAACACCATATGCTTTATCCCTCAGACAGAGGGATAATTAAGGATAAATCCACTCTTCTGCGCCCATATCAATTAATTGACTAAAATGACTCTCATTGGTATACGTTTCAAGGGATTCCCTATTCCTTGTTGCTTTATTTTCAGCCTCTGTTTTGTAGCTCTCCTACTGTTCAGATCGGAAACAAAAGTCTTTGAGGACTCAACCAACCGCAGTTTAGAGGCAAGTAAAATCTTGTAGAAGATTAAACAAGACAAATCTTCCTAATTAGTTTTCCCTGTTGATCAAACAAAGAACAATTTACAATATTTTAATGCCTATCACTGAATTCAAACATAGCAACAGTAGAACAAACCTTTGTTAACTTTCAGAGTGTTGTGATAATGGGGGCGTTGGGTGAATTGTCCTGTTCTTATTCAAATTAAAAAATCTTTTATGACTATGAATTTGTTCGCTGTTCGATGTTTAATGTCGACATTTGGTTGTGGACATAGGAGCTATTGAAGTTTACATTATGCTGACTGTAATCTTGTACTGCTGTTACTAGCAAGAGATACAAACAATTCTTATGCTATTTTACAGATTAAGACTTCAGACTTTTGTTCAAATAGCAAAGACATTGGAGAGGGATTTGAGATTGTGCCAATGATTAAAGCCAGTCTTGTGATTTCTGTTTTTCTTTTCTCCTTTTATATTTTTGTAGCATCAAAGTAACATTTTTATGTTTTCTTGTATTGCTTTTTTGCCGGAAAGGCCTGTTTTTTAAAACAAGTAGAATTTAAGACATCAAGGACATGATGAAATGGCTATTTTTCTTTAGAAGACTCTTTAATGGAGGTTTGGAAGACCTGTCCTAGCTTTTGTGTTAGGTGGGTTCTGTTCATCACTATAAACTTGGAGTTATTACCCCAGACCTTTGAGCTTCTGTTACCTTAACATCCAGCTAAAATAAACCACTGGGGCTATAAAAGCAGGCAACAGTTAAGCCACTTTACAGTGGCAGCATGCAGTGGCTGTAAATCTAGCAGCAGTCATTATGTTTCTAAGCCTGCTGTGACAACATCAAATGAGAGATTTATACTGTGATAATGACATTTTTTGTCTGGAATATTTAAATGGTGGATGTTAGCCCACGTAAATCCACTTTAGAACCACTTTACAGTTTAAGATCAAGTAGGAAGGTTACATTTGTGAGACCCCCCACCCAAACTGTTGTCAAGGAGTAAAATCGAAAAAACTTTCACAATACTTGTGAAAGTGATTCATGTCTTACATTTTCTTGTGGTTTTACTTCAAATTCTAGACATTTGTTTCCTCAAAATGGCTGTTTTAAAGGGTATTAGGGTTTGAGGGTATTAGTCTTTGTTACAGCTGGATTACAGTTACAGAAATGACACATTTAAAATTTTGATTCTTAAATTATGATGTCATCATGTTGGAGGATATCAGATATATTTCATATTTTGATGTATAATTGTTAAATTTTTTATTTCTAAATTTTAGAGGTAGTCTACACCATTATGTTTTATTCCTAGGTTTTTGAGGTACGTGTTAAAATATGTTCACAGTGTTGAGAATGTACATATGAAAGTATGTGCTGCAAATCTGATGAGCAAATGTGATTTGCGAAGTGAGCCCTACTTATTCATTTTAATATTTTGAGAATATTTCAACAGAATTCAGACACGATCAAAATGTGCTTGAATATGAGACCGCTTGGGGCTGGTGAAGATAATTTAAAAACAAAAACATTGCAGGGCGAAATTAATGTAATTGTGAGGTTGCATAAAAGAATGCAATTTAATCAAATATTTATTGAATTTTTAACTTTTTTAGAATTAATCTGCTCATGACAGAGAGACTTTAACTGCTGTTGTCAGTGCTGCAAGCAACGTTCACAGAGAAAATAACAAGGGAGGAAAAGACAATGTCCTTTCCATCAGTTTCTCATCATTCTCATGCCCTGATTAATTAGTTTAAGTTTATCCATGAAAGTAAGACAGTGATAGGGCAAAGAACACATTTGAGGTTATTACATCATAACGTATAGACTCAAACTTGAGGAAAGCGTAATGCGTTGTGCTGTGTGGTTGTTGCTGACCATTATTTTACATCTTGCTAGTGGCAAAATGCAAATCTCGGGGGGCACCTTAATAAAACGCATGATATCACACACAAACATTTATTTTACTGCTACAGATACACTGACAGAAAATAATGATGAATTATTGTTACTATTAAATATCTTTGTGTACAAAAATATTTTTTGGTTTGGCATTCAGAATACATTTGGTAAGCTGTAACAAGACCACAGCATGCTAGTGTTTGAAAGTTTAAAGACTTTTATCCAATCAGCGAACACTTGACTGTGATGTAATATTTCATGATTATACAATGGAGTTCTGTTCACGCCATAGGAAAGCATCTGGACTAGCCAATGTTACCATGCCTGAATCATGTCGGTAAGCATGTGTTATTTTCTGTTCTTTTGCATGTGAATCAGTAGTTAATATTTGAGCATGAAACATTGTTTTTCTTCTATTGCAAATCTTGTTTAAATGCATTTATCCTTCCTTACTGGCATTAAATCATTATGTAAACATATTATTTTTTCCACTTTAACGCAGTTGCCGTACTGAGCAAAATCGCTCTGGATAATCAAATGCATTCATAACATAATTGGCTAATACGGACCCCCACATAGGCCCCCCAACAGCACCAATAACCTTTTCACACAGAAAATTTTAGCGCTTTCTTTGGCTTTCTTCTGTTCAAAAAATCAAGGTCACAGCCATTACAAATATAATACAAAACACACTTCAGTTGCTGATTGTTACAGCCATTGTGAGTTTACAAACGCAAGAGCGTGAAGCTCATCTCATTGGCAGCCTTCAATCCTCTCAGTCTTTTGGTGCAACTCAATCAATGAGATGCTTCTTTGGTCACAGCATCGCCTTTTGACCTCAAGAAAGTGTTTTTCTAGAAATACCCTGACAGTGGGCCGGTGCCCTCTAATTAGGAATTGATTACCTCACAGGGTCTCTTAGAATCCCATGTGAGCCATTTGGTTTATCAGTAACAATACATACAGAGCTGAGAGAATTGATGCGGATTGGAAGAAGGCACTGGCACAAAGCCACATATATTTAAGTAGGACCTTTACGCCATAAACCTCTATTTTCTACATTTGGACTGCTGTCATTGAGTTACAATAAGCTACAATCATAAACCTGCCCATCTTTTGTCACCTTAATTGTCCATCTTTCAATGGAGAGAGTTCTTTTAACTAGTTTCCTATTTGAGTCCTTTGAGAGAGAAGCGTCAACCGAGATTGATTTGTTGCTAGTGGACGTGGCGTAAACCTGGTTCCTTTATAAAGGTGTCGAGAAACACCATTGGCCTTTGCTGTCAAAGTGGTAACATATTGTCAATGGAAAACTCAAATACACCCCAGACGTCAGTGGGGTGGATGACAAATATGTCCCTCATAGACCTTATGCCAGTCACTTCAGGTGCCAAAATATCACAGTTTACTTCTTTTATCTCTGTTTGTCTCTGTGCAGGAATTAATACTACGTTTGGTTCAGACACCTCTCCAAGGTTAATTACTTAGCTGGATTATGAAGCGGTGATCTTTGCACCTTCCTTAATTAAGAATTGTTCCAGGTTTGCTGACTAATCCTGTTAGAACATATTACCTTTACATCACTTCCATTCATGCACTGTTTCACATCTGCATTGATTTTTTAGCAACTGAAAATATTCAAATCTGTGAAGGCGTAACAAAGGCAAACATAAACATTGAAGAAAAGCTAGTATGTCTTTGGTACGGTTGGCTAGCAAGAACGTTGGATGATTTTAGAAGTAATGTTAAAGGTGAATGTAAGAATTAGTGAGAAATAATGAAATGGAGGGATTGAAAGGACTGATAATAGATACATCATTACAGCCAAGAGAGAAGCACAGCCTCATTAGCCTATCTGGGAATTGGCACACAGTTATGTTTCTTTGAGAAGGACACAGGTGAGAGTGCTGCTTATAATGACCAGTCTGTGATGTCACTGTAGACAAGATTGTAAATATGAAATACTGATTTTTACGTTTAATTTTTTTAAAAGTTAGGCTAGCCTTTAAAGCAACAGTGTGTATATAGCACCTAGTTTTAGGCATTAACCTATAATTAGAATTTTTAGACCTATAAAATTAACATTTCATTTATTTTTATTACTTTTAAAATTTGTGTTTACACTGTGCTGTTGCTAAATAATGACTTAAATGTTTTGACAAGTGTTTTAGATACAAAGTTACTTTATACTAAGTTCCTGACATATTTGGCTAAGATGCAGTTCCTTCTCAATTTCATTTAACTCATCTTTTATTTATTGTATATTTTAAGCGTTGAATTTCCCAAACTGACTTGGCAGGTTATTTATTTGTAGAACTATTATATTCATTTGTGAAAGAATTCAACCATGACACGAAGTAAACTTTATTATTGACAGTGAGCTGTTGACTGAACCTGAATGCACTGTAGAACACTGTTGATAGAGGTGTTTGATAGAGGTGTTTGATAGAGGTGTTTGATAGAGGTGTTTGATAGAGGTGTTTTTGCTGGCCCATATTAGCAGGTTGATGACTCACTGTTTTGCTTATTCAGGGTAAAATAATGGTGTTCTCATGTCAATACTACAATTAGTTTGCTACTTGCTACTGTGCAAAATACAAAATGTTTTGTTGCTGATATTGATGTCTAGCTTCAAATTTCCATTCAGCCAAATTAACGAAAGTTCATTCCCAGGTCAGAACACCCAAACCTTTTGTACTTACCCATGAAAGCAACGTGCCATTTGGACAGTACTAGTACAGTTGCAAATAGGACATTTTGCATTCTGCTCGGCTCCTGTGCTGTGGCATGTGGTGTAACTTTCTTTCAGTTTTCCCCTTTTCATAAGATGTAAAGTCAATACAAAATCCTTCTAGATGCAGCAGGGCCACATTAAGGCTTTAGGAGATAGAAATCTGGATCTTTTGTGGGTGTCTCTCCCAGGAAATGTGCGTAGCAGAGGGAGGAAAGAGATGAAGAGAAAAAAATGTGAGAACAAAAGCTTCTAGTGCCTGTATGCGCTTTATTTTCACCTCTTTCAGTGTAAACAATGAGACAAGGACGGCTTTTTGCTGCAGCTCAGTAGGAGATGAAAATACACTGTTTTTTTCAGACTGTCCTTCATGAATTATTTCTGCATCGCTCTGCCTGGTATAAATATTTACCTTTTTAATATAATGCAGAGCGTTGGGGGCTTAATTTATCTCTGTGAATTTTGGCATCACAAATGAGCTACTCAAAAAGTAATTCTAAAACATTCTGAAATAATGTTTAAACTGATTATTACAGCACATTATAATGAATGAGATTTCATGAACTGTAAAAGAGGGGAGGAAGTTTTGTATTTTGTTTGTTTGCGTTAACTTTTCTGGTTTCTGATTGGCTGTTGCCTGGTTAGTGTTGCCTCCCATTTGCTCACGTTGGGCTTTTCTTAACTTTTTGCTCTTTTCTGATTTTGTTTGGGGATGTCACCAAAAGGATAATTAAAATTCTTAATAATAAATGTGGCTCCTGGGCTTTTTCCTCGCTTAGATGCATTACAAGACTTTTTATAATAATGTGTGCTAAGTGGTCCTGTTTCCTTGAGGCGTATAGGCCGTTCTAGAGGCCGGGTGCCCGAGGGGCCGCTCTTGTCATTAGAGCGCTATGGGAACTGACAACACTTAGGTCAGTCTCTAGGGCTGTGCTAGCAGTTTATGGAAGAACAGCTGGCCATGCGGAGCTGTCACTGGTGCACATCTCACTCCCTGTGGATTGGCCCGGGCTATCCGAGTCTCCGTGTGGGTCTCTGTACTGGAGGATTGGTGGGTATGCAAAGTGTCCTTACTTTCCCACAGGACTTGGATGAACTCTGTATTGTTGTACTTGACGGGTTAATGTTTCAGCAATGAGAAACAGCCATTTGTCATTTCCATACTCCACCTCTGATTATAATTTCATGAGGCTCTGCATTTTAAAAAATTCACTCTGGATGCCACAGAAAAGATACAGCCATTGCCTAAAGCGTAAAAACGGTGTATGCGGTATAATAGTAGAGCTTAAAAGGGTTGAAAATAAAGTTAAAAACAAATGTTGGTACAAAGAAATAAAACAATCCCAATTTATGCACATAATCATAGGAGGTATTACACACAACTATGCTGAGGGGAAATATGCACCAATATTTGCATAGTTTGCTATTGAGCGGATCCGAACAGAGCAGCGGTTTGACCCGAGTGGGAGTGGAAGTTTCGCTCTCCCGCACCCACACTCCTCATGTTTCAGATTTCCAATCAGTTTTAGCAGCTCTATGAGATCGCTGGGAGGGACCCTGAAGGTGTCTCAGAAAGAGGAGGATCGGCTGTGCAAATCCATCTGCCTGTTACCTCTGCCCATTATTCTCTTGGCAAAATTAGCTATTCATGTCATGCGGCCTCCTGTGGTAGCGAGCAGAAATGAAGAAGCAGCAAATTGATACACAGATATGAACATAATTAGACAGATGTTAAACTGCACGCTAATCTCAGCAGAAAATAAAGAGTCTGCTATAGAGGCAAAATAATTCATTTATTAGACAATTGTCTCTCAGTCCTGCAGGTTTTTTGGTTGTGTCCCAAATTTAAGTTAAGTCAATGAGTTTCAAATGTTCAAATCTACTTGTGAAAGTTTTATTCCTTACTTTATAAGACAAAAAGGCTAGATTTTGAAACTCAAAACTGTGGAGTTTTGAACAGTGTTTTCTGATGATAGGTAAATATAACCATGGAAAATGTCATTGTACTGTCCTGACTGAAATTGAATCGAGACGGATACAATCAGTAGTTTAAACTTTAGTAGTTTAGCTCTGTGTTGAGTTAAAAAATGCAAATGAAATGAAATGCATTTAAATGTATTGAAGGTTTTCTTAAAACATTTTTGCTTCAGCAGGTCTGAAGGCCACATTATAAGTGCTTTAAGGAAGTCCCATTTCTTAGAATAGTTCCTGTTTGCCTGATTGCATTTGTAATCAAACACTGAAACGGTTCCCTGCATGTGCTCTGCAGACATTACAGCCCTTGAGATTAGTGATCTCCTTCAACAAACAATTCATGCAGCTCTGTTGATGTTTTTATGTTGAAACCACAAATGCTTTAAAAAATATTAATTTGAGACATTTCCTTATTTTAAATTACTGGAAAAATATAATTATTTTTATACAGCTAATATATGTATGTATATATATACGTATATGTGTGTGTGTATGTTGTATTATATGTATATGTTAATAAGAGCATTATTTAAGTAAGTATTAGTAGACTATTAGCTGTATAAAAAGAATAACATTTTTACATGCACACACACCCTTATACATACATACATACATACACACATACATACAGGGAATGTTAATATGAGCATTAGTAAAGCAAGTTATGTTACAAGTGTTACAAGGTAATTCTTTTCTCATGTTTTTATTTCATACTGCTGCTGTATCTTTCATTTGCAGTATTTACATTTGTGTCACAGGCTTACAAGCACATTCTGATCATGAATGAGAACTCAAAGTATCACAACATCGAAAACACAGTCATTCCTTTATAAACAACTTCCTGCTGTTTTGTTTTCATTGAAGCTGATTCCAATTTCCTCATTGTTGATGAATGACAGCAAATAAAAAGACCATTTGTGTGACGATAACAAAACGCAATGCAGACAGAAATGATTGCAGTTAAAACTCATGAGGTAAAATGAACATTTACTGTTGTTACAGTGTAGGTCATTGCAAGTGCAAACACTGGCTTAAAATTATGTAAAGCACTAGTCACTATGGAAACGTAAAACGGAGGGAAAAAGAGCAGACTGATACTGTTTAGAATTAAATGGTAAAAACCTAGAATCTCAATGTCTGCAAATGCCAGTGTTACCGTGTTACTGATTAAAGATGTCAGTTCATCTCTTGACAGTTTTCTTTAAGTGAAAGCCATTTTTATTACAGCCATTTGGGCTATTTTGAGTCATTTGTGTTGTGCTAATAAATAGCCAAAAGATACTTCTACCATTGTTGAATTTTATACAGTCTTGTTTGTGAAAATGATTCTGTTTTGTTATTTCCAGTTATGCTCTAGAGATTAGATGCTCTTGCAGGAACAGCCATTATGGGAAGCTAATTGTGAACCGTAAATGTCAGGTATGACTAATGCATGACCCGTGCAGAGACTGAAAGCGTCCCAGGATGGCTTTCAATGCTCCAGTGGTTACAGTGTGAGTGCGTTTGCTAAGGACCACAACAAAACCAGCAGGTTTTGGATGTATGAGTCACAAGCTTTAAGAAAGCAGTAGAGGTTTGTGTTGAGCCATCCAGGCTCTGGATTCATGCATCCCAAGTCCATTTTCTTGGAACAGTTAAATCTTTGTAAACCTTTTCGTGCATTTTGCTACATAGGGGTTTTAAACAATACCGCTGCATTCGGTGATATTTAAATATGAGCTTTAAATGTGTGAGTACAGGATGGTGAGTTTGCATAAAAACTTGTATAATCGATAGTTGTAGTATGACCATCTTTTATGTGACTTTATTTTGCAATAATACTTTTTACATATCCTGTTGTATTTTCATCTTAGCTTGTTCTTGTTTAATAAAAGCTTACCGTGTTTTTATTCGTACCAGCATATACTTTTAGATGACTGGCAATGAGCTGAGGAGCTCTGCTAACCATCCAAAAATAACAAGAAATGTGCTTTCAGTTAATTATACTTAATAACAATTAACAATTTATTGTCAGTGTTAAACTTAGCACACGTTACTGTAATTAAATAGCTTAGTAATTACAACTGCATGCTGTGCCACCACAGAATTTCATGTTAATTACAGTAAGCTGTTCATTCCTGTAGCATTTCCTGATGTACTCATAACTCTATAACTCATATCTGCCATTAACTCCCTTTGTTCCTAATAGACCTCACACACATGTAATTTGAATAGAACAAGACTATTCAAGATACCCTGTCATCTCCAAGTGCCATGGGAGGGCCTAAAGCAATTAGAAGATTACTCATGATCAGTTAACTTAAACATGACCAATTACGTTTCTACCAGCTGTGGCTTGTATCCCAGGAGTCCATGCCAAGCACTGAATGTTAGATCTTCCAGCCACCTGAGCGCCAGTTGTTTTTGGGTTTTTAAGTTATTACGCGGATGACTACTCTACATTCAAGCTCCATTGGTGCTGCAGTAGATCAGCCGACCTTTTCACCATTACACTCCCTGTGTGTCCATTGTAATGCACCTCAGCTCGCAAACCCACAGGCACGCAATACATTATTAATCATTTCAATTGGAGCCCCTTTCTAACCTGCCTTTTTGTTCAAACATCCATCCCAGAATTTCAGAAAATTTCAGTTTACATTTCCTGACTGTCTATCTTGAGATTTGCCAACTGCAAAGATCTTTCAACTCATATGAGACATAACACATTGGGGAACTATGTATTGAGTCGATCCATTTACATTCAGTTCAGACATCCGGTGTGAATTCATATCAACACTAAGAGAATTTGAAAGTCAGGCAAAGATCCTTATGTATGTGACAGCACAGCTTTTTTCCTTGCTGTTATAAGACTGTTGAGGGTTTTTAGCACTGTTGGTTACTGTTTGGCTTGTCTTTTACCATGTCATATGTGTGTGTGCAGCCTGTGCTGGGGCAGAACAGAGCTTTGGACCTTGGACAAAAAACAAAAGACGAAAAATTTACAACACAAAGCATTGAGCCCTAAAGTGGGAACAGCATAGAGAACAGTATAGGTTGTGTATAGTATAAGTTAAGCTGAATTTCACAGAAGGATTTCAGTTCATATTAGTGTTAACCACATTGTCCTTTCACAGATATTTCTTGTCTTGTGATCCACTCTTGAGTATTTAGGCTTGCATTTGAACTTCAGGAAAACACAGTAGTTTCCTGAATTGTACCTTCTTAACACAGTTCACTCATGAATAGCAGAGATTGCAGCTGTTGGTGTATTGAGTACTGCTGGTTTATTTCAGCCACACACGCTGACTGGGTTTAATGAATTAATGAAATAATTAAAGAGGAACAGAGAACGGCTTGACTTCTCTTTCAGGTGCAGAATGAAGCACATTTTAAAAGGGAAGAACAAATCCAAGGGCACTTGGTCGCTTTTGATGCATTCTCGATGTCCCTTGAAGTATCTTGCCTTTGAGTTTAGTTAATTGGATTGCTTATTTATCCCTCTAGTTTGTGTTCTTCACTCAAGACCCAAGCAACCTATTTAAGTTTTATCCAGTGGGGCAGCTGCTGTGATGTGATGGAGCCCAAATCTATGCTTACATTTGAATTGAAACTCTGAGGTGAGGAAAAGTTCCCCAGTTTTTCTGGTCAGTCTTCTTCTGCTTCATCCCTTTCTCTGATTTGGGCGGACAAGCCGTGTCCACAGTGAGGGATGGGAATGAAAGGACATTTAGAAAAAGACGTTCAGAAGCGGTTGTGGGTTATTATGGAGTCTTGTAGTTCCGGTTCTGCTATATGTGGCCTGGTTTGGACAGATATGCAATGAGAGCCACCACCACACCTACATAAACCCCAGTCCCTATGGTGATGGAGAGAGCAGCCAGGAACAGGGCTCGCCTGGAGGCGATGCTAGCCAATGGGAAGTCTCCTTTAGTCACGGCTTTGCTGGTCTGAAACAAAGTGAGAGAGCAAAGATGAGAGAATCTCAACATCAAAGAATACATTGACCTGTTTATTGGGGGAACTACATATTGTTTTCTTGATGAGAAGCAGTATGGGAGCTGAGAGCTAAATGGATATATATGGGGTATATTATGGGATATCAAATGTATTCCACTGCACAGTTCTCAGATATAAACAGCTTACAGTTAAGGCACAAAAATCTATTTCAATCAAATGCTTTAAAGGAAAATGCCACAACGAAATGTTTCAAACTTAAGAAGGTTACAACCTTCTGGGAAAATAATAGGATTTGAAAAAGAATAGGTTTATTTAGTTTTTATGTGTCCAGTTGTCTGATGCTCAGAGTGGGAAGTATTGCATGAGAGACCAAAATGCTATTTCCCACAGCGGTTGTAGTTTTGGAGTTTAGATATTTTATTATTTTATTCTTTAAAGATATTTGTCTTTCCTGTGGGAGCATTTTTTATTTTGCTGTAACTGTCATTCGCTTTGTTCTGGTCGGCGATCACTTTTAGTCCCTGCCGGTTTCAGCTAAAGTTTAAGAAAAAAACACTGAGGTTTCAGTCAGGATAAAAGAAACTGAGGCTTAAGGGGAAAAAGTAGCCAGCATTGTACAGGCATAGTGTTTGTCAATATCTACCTTCTCACCTTGTTGCTTTTTTGTTATGGCTTGTATTGTCAAGAGGGATAAACCAAAAGTTAACAGACCAGAAGATCAGAAGGTAATACATTTAAGGCCCGTGATGCACGTTGCGGTACTCCTGGCAAATAGCTGCACAGTTGCTTTGTAGAGTTCTAAACCCTCAATCTTGTACCATTACCCCCTGAGGGTTTCAAAGGAAGTACATGCGACTTAAAATGGCAACACCTTATCTAATGTTTGTACTTTACATATAATGCTGGAAGTGAGCTTTGCTGAGAGCTCCAAAAACGGAACATGGTGGTGCCTCAATTTCCTTAATACTGATGCCTGCGAAGCCCCATTTAATAGTTTAATCAATCCAAATGAATAATTAAGTCATAGTATGCTTCTCATTTATTGAGAACATGGCTCAAGGGCTGTGTGAATTTACCAGGGTGATTTTCCTTGTAAGCCGCTTCCTTAACTGAAGGGACTTTATCATGCAAACATTCAATTTCCCCACAGCATGTCCTTATGTGTAAACAAACAAACATGCTTGAAAATGTGTGTTTTGCATTTACGTATCACATAGTAGAAAGAGCCTGTCAGAGATTTCTCCCACTGGGGGAGGTGTCCTGCTCTCTCTGTCAGCCGCTGACCCTCTAGTCCAGGTAAACCACTATTGATTTTTAGTCCCACGCTTCGTGACAGTCAATAATGGGTTGTTGGATACACCAGTTGTGGTAGACCTGATGAGTTGGCATGTTAACATTTACTGTAGCACAAGTCTTTTTGAAAGATTTGAAAGACAAATTCTGGTGTCCTTATAGGGCTTGACTTTATATATAAAAATGTACATGCTTTGCTGGGATTAATACTTTGCAATAATATTAATATTAAAGTTTTGTTTACATTTTATTTGGCAATTAGAATTATGTCACTAGAGTAGTTCTAGTGAGACTAGAGTTGCTTAGTTGTTATAAAAATGGTTATTTAAGTATGTATGTTGCATATACTTATATTTTTCAAGACCTGCATCATAGAACAATATCAATATTATAACCTATACATGTCAAAACAAGTGTTTTATTGGTTACATTAGTTATTTTCTCGTACTTTCCAGTAAAAATAGAAGTGAGGAGAGGTGTATGGTGAGAGAGGGGCTCAGGAGCAAAGGGTGGGCAACTCTCCTCATGAACATTCAACTCTGTGCTGCTGGGTAGGTGAAAGAATTAGTTCAGGATGTTCTCTCAGGAATATATCCAGCCAGGAGAGAGAGCAGAAACATTCGCATCTCCACCGCATCTCATTACCATCCTCCTCACACACACAATGAAGTTGCATTCCAGAACCTTCTGTGAACAACAACACCACCACCATCATAATTATACTGAGAGAATTAACTCTGCTTCTGACATATAATTCACTCCGCTTGTGTCTGCTGTGGACTAAACTACAGATAACAATGAAAAAAAGACTGAAAAAAAGTGTGAGGTAGAGGGAAGCGTTTTGCGTGGCATGTGTACGTGGAGCTCACAGGGGCATTGTGGTCGACATACCTGTTTGACCGGCGTGTTTGTTTTAATGTGTTTACGTATATTCAGATTAGACGAGTGTGTGATCATTTTGCAGTGACACAAGCGAAGCTGTTTGCTCACATGATCAGTATTATAAGAAAAAACACCTTTTATATATTAAAAAAAGAAGCTGAGAAAGATCACAAACTCTTCTTTTGTGGAACACTAAAGGTCTTTTAGAGGACAGAGATGGAAAAATGTAGAATTGGAATATTGAAGAATTGGAAATGGCCTTTTGAGATTTGAGATATTTTCCAAGGACATTAAGATTTAGCTAGTGGTCATGGTCCAGTTAGTTCCTATCGGTGGATGCTGTCACCACACCATTCAAAAAAGCATTTTTCTTCATCCATGGTGATGCACCAACAGCTCTGTATTCTAATGAAAATATTGTTTATTTTTTAAACATATTGTAATAATTGGGATGTATATTATAACAAATATTTTACCTGTAACATTTTTTTAAAAGCATGAAAAGGACATTTTTCCCCATGACACATCTCAAAACAGATGCTAGGGTTTGGAACTTGTGATGCCGTCAGCCAATCAGTGTTGTCAGAAAGTCATTCATGTGCCATTTACAGCTCAGGTGATTGGCTCAAAAATGCTGTGTCCACAAGTGTCCATGAGCAATGATGGCAGAATTCAAATGTCTTTCTCCAGCCATTCAGTTGCAATTTAGATTAATGAGAATGCCAGCAGGTAATTTCTCCAGATAATATAGACCTTCTTGGTCTCATATATGTCTGATGTCATATTGAGCAGAATTCTCAGCAGACTTAACTGTTAGACAATGGATTAGGTTGGTGAACTGTGCACTTACCCCCTGAGAAAAATAGAAGGCAGCGATACCCAGAGGCCAGAAGCAACAGAGCATGGAGAAGATAGCAAGACCCAGGTGATCACGAGGTGGGATGACGATGAAGTTGTCCTCACTTTCACTGTCGCTGGAGCAATCTGTCTATAGCAACAGAAAAACACTATAAGTTTACACAATTATTTTTTACTCTTCATCATGTAAGTGGGAACTGTGACTCTATATAGACTCTATATATAGTCAAATCTATAAAGCCCACAGGAATCAAAGCAGCTATTCATAATCAGAAGTTAATTCGCTTCATGAAAGTGGCCTCACTTCAAAAAGGATGTTTGTGATCTCAAAATAGGATTTTACTGAATAATTAATGCAGGCGCTTTAAAAAGTACTAGCTGTTCACATGCTGTCCTGGTTTAGTTTATTGTGTTACTGTATCCCTGCGCAACAAGCAAAGATTTTCTGGGATAATCAACATTACACCAAAGGCTGTGACTTAACTTTTAACACCAAAGGCTGTTAACTTTGAACTTGGAACATTCCTTTCCTT